>JAAMXY010000246.1:0-38849 GCA_019677205.1 Pinguiococcus pyrenoidosus | reverse complement strand
CCCCCACCACCATCCTCCTCCTCCTCCTCCTCCTCCTCCTCCTCCTTTCCTCCTTCCTCCTCCTCCTCCTCATGCTCAAGAGTGCATCATCACAACCGTCGGTCTCCAGGCGCCCATCCGGTCGTTCTGCCGTACTCAGAGTTCATGGCACGTCTGCAGATTCATGACGAGAGTGCTGGCGCTACGTCCTTTCACCGGGCGATGGTTCCGACGCCAGCAGCGGCGAGTCCAGTTGGGCGTCATCCGGCTCCACGGCTCGCCGACGCCGGTAGTCCGACATGTCCTCCGAGAAGGAGAACTTCTCGCGGCGGTACACTTCGCGATCCGGCAGCACAAACAGCATCGCCCATTCGGTCACCATCGTTGCGAGCGTCAGGAGCGTCAGAGACGTCGTGAGTTGGATGAGGAGGTTGTTGAAGCTGAATCGCTTCAGCTGCCCCGCCTGGATCGTGTTCACGCGAACGCCATGCATGTTCCACACGTTCCGCCGGGTCGTGTTGACGTTGAAGACCTGCCGGAAGTACTTGTAGGTGCTGTCCTCCTGAATCTTCACCTCGTAGGTGTACCTCGGGCGGTCCACGGGCAGCTTCCAGTGTCGGCGATTCGTGTAGTGGATGCTCACGATGATGGACACCCCCGAGTTGCGGTACACCTGTCCGGCCCCGCCCTTGGTGTCCAGCGTCACGCCGCCCGCGCGGAGGAGCAC
Source organism: Pinguiococcus pyrenoidosus (assembly GCA_019677205.1). Lineage (NCBI taxonomy): Eukaryota > Pinguiophyceae > Pinguiochrysidales > Pinguiochrysidaceae > Pinguiococcus > Pinguiococcus pyrenoidosus. Next base: position 38,143 of record JAAMXY010000246.1, on the reverse strand, counting down.
GTCCAGGGAGATGAAGTCCAGGCCGGTGGACGTCGTGTTGGGGTAGATGTAGCAGGGGGTGGCGCCATGAGATCCTTCGCCCCAGCGATTCGACTTCCCGTCGAACTCCTTGCAGAGGGAAGCGTCGCCCTCCTCGCCAACTCGGATCATCCCAATCATGTCTGCCGATTCCTCCTCGACGCCAAACTCCGACACCGACAGGTGGTGGTCAAAGAGCAGTGTGAACTGCTCCACTGCCGTCGCATAGTACGTGGAAGGCACACAGGCCGGGTCGTCCGAGTCCTTGAGGGAATCGCAGCCATCCAGCGCCCACACCAGCGGACAGCTGTCGGGACTGTTCTCAATGGAGCAGGCTCTCGTCTCCCGATACTCTGTGTCGCATACCCCAAACGAAGCAGCGGGGGCTTAGGCTCCAGAGGACAGCTCTTTCTCACGGCATCCGAGCCCATCTCTACGCTCGTGGGAGGCATCCCCTGTTGCGACCCACCCACCTGTGATGCGCGTCCCCACCACCGCGCTGTCGTCTCGGAAGATGCCCAGGTCCGACTCGTCGTAGAAGGCACACGGGTACTGCTGCCCGCCGTAGTCCAAGGGGCTCTGCGAGCAATAGGACGTGCGAGAGATGGGCGGAAACACGGCGGTGCAGTTGTCCTGGAAGTCCAGAAGGCTGCAAGACGCCTCGGTGGGCGCCTGCAGCGTAAATCGCACCACGCCAGCGGCGTCATGCTGCTCCAGGTACAAGCCCTCATAGCCCAGCTGGTAGATCGCGACGTAGAGCGCCACCAGCGTGACAAAGAACCACTTCAGAGCCCACAAGCGCTTATCCCGGATCAACGCGACCTTGGGAGTTCCATAGGCTGGAGGGCCAAATGCGGCAGATGCCCGTGAGGTCACCCTCCAAGGTGTCCCAGTCCAAGTAGAAGGGAGGTAGCGCACCTAGCACGGAATCCCAGTCGACGCCCCAACTGTTCTCAGAGGCGCACAGAGGCCTTTCCAGAGTCCCAGCGGCGATCGGCATCTTCGCGACCCTCCCAAAAGGCGCCTCAGCACCTCTGCCCCTTCCTTTCGGTGCCCGAAGCCACTGCAAAGCGGACCAAAAGCTCAAACCAGCGGAAGATTACGCATTCAACACAACTTGGCGGAGAGATGCGGCGTTTTCCCCCCAATTTTCCGGCGGAAGAGCCCCAAAAGGACTCTCCCGCGACGTGACAGACCACCAAAAGGGGAAAAGGCGGATTTTCCGCAGAAATCCCCGAATTATCAGGCGAAATCCGGAGATCTTCCGCTGTTTGGGGCCACAAGCGCCCGCTGAAATCGCGCATTTTTGGCGAAGATGGACCGCGCGAGGATCGCGACTGCGCTGCGAGGCGGGCGCGCGTCATTTGCGGCCTTGGTGGACGAAATCCTGGCGATGGAGGGCGAAACGTGCGGATTTCCCCCCTTTCGTTGGCCGATTTCTGCAGAATTTCCCTCTAATTTCCGGTTTTTCCCGCTTGATCTCGCGCGCAGAGGAGTGGAGAGTGGCACCGAGGCGCTTGCGGCGCTTTCGGATAGCGTGCTCAACCCCACTCCGTCCAGCAACGGCGCTGCGGAGTTCCGCCTGCGTCGACATCTGTTCGAAGCGCTGTTATCTCAGGAGGATTTCGAGGCCGCCGCGTCTGTGTTGGGCTCCATGAACATGGACAACGTGTCGCTCAGTCCGGAAGAGCTGGCGGACACCTACATCCGGGTGGCCGAGACCTATCTGGAGCTGGACGAGGCCGTCGACGCGGAGATCTTCGCCAGCAAGGCGTCTCCGGTCATGGCCAACGTGAGCGACCGCGGCTTGGAGGTGAGGGGACAGTACGAAGATGTCTGGAGTCTAGAGGCGCGGTGGCGTTGAAAAAAAGAGGGCCAACAGATCAGGCTGGTGAGAACGATGGCTGATGAGGCTTCCGGCGTCGTTCTTGCGCTCTTCGTCCCAACTCAATGCAGCTCAGATATCGGACGACGTACTCGCGAGTGTTGGACGCCAATCGCAAGTTCCTCGACGCCGCCACCAGATATTACGACGTGAGCAAGGCGAGCGAAGGAGTAGATGCGGATGATCTTCTCAATCTCCTCGGCCGAGCGGTAAGTCAAAACCGTGAGCGTTGCCGGCCGAAGGCATCAGCAAAACAAGCGAAAGGGGAGGGACGAACTCCACGCCACACCAGACCTCTTACGAGGCCGCCATGTGCCTTTTCTAGGTTACTTGCGCATGCCTAGGTCGAGCTGGGCCGCAGCGGACCCGAATACTCGCTCAGATTTTCCGCGATGAGCGCCTCCCGAGCCTCGAGACGATGGAGTTGTACAAAGATCACGCCGCAGTGCTAGAGAAGATGTACAAAGTGAGGGAGGCGTGACCGCGTGCGCTTCGCTTCTGGATCATTAAAGGCGGACGTCTCTTTTGCAGGGCCATCTTCTGCGGCAGAAAGAGCTGGAAGGCTTCACGGCGTCGCTGCTCCCGCACCAGAAGGCAATCTGCGAGGGTGGGTTCACCTACATCGAGCGCGCCATCATGGAGCACAACATCGAGGCTTGCGGCAAAATCTACGAGTGCATCTCGTTGACCGAATTCGCGACGATCATCGGGGTGGAAGTGCGGGTGGCGGAGAAGATCGCCGCGCGGATGATCTCGGAAGGCAGACTGTCGGCAATCATCGACCAGGTATCCACAAAACGTCGTGCTTCCCCTTCCACCGGGATCGCCAGACCTGCCCCTCCACCAACATCTCTGCCCTCACTCTCGGCGGTCCCCGAATCTATACACAGGTGGACGGCTTCTTGACGTTTCAGGAGGCGGGCACCGACGACACGGGCGCTGATGAGGGCGTCATCAGGCAGTGGGACAACGACCTGGCAAACATCTGTCGGCTGGTGAACACCTGCGTGGAGGAGATTGCTGGCCTAAGCTCCGAGCAGCGAGTCTAGCGACCGTCGAAGATCGTGCACGAGGCGGCGGAACGCCTCCCGGACGGTCTCGTAGTCCAATTCGAGATGGCACGCAAGCCGTGAGAGCCGCGCGTGATTGAAGTTCGGAATGCACGGTGCTTGTCCCTCTTCCGCCTGGGCCATCCACAGCCGGGTGTAGTACTTCTTCACCACGTTCACGATGTCATGCAGCTCGTCCTTCGCGGACGCGCCCGTCTCGATCACTCGCCCCGGCGACACCCCGGGCGACCTGCTGGGCGACCTGCCGACCTTGTGGTTCTTCAGGAAGGGATGCTGCAGAAGCTCCTCTGCGGAGGGGCGCTGCTCCGGCGCCTTGTTCAGGCACTGTGACACAAAATCGGAGAATGCAGCTGAGAAGTCGTCTCCTAGCTTCGGCACCGGAGCCTGGGTCAGCGCATGCAGCATCGACCAGTAGTCGCGCACGTCCGTCGCTCCGCCGGCATACGGGAACCGTCCCAGCGCCAGCGCCATCATCGTCAGGCCGAAGGCCCAGATGTCGCTGCTCGTCGTGTACGGTTGACCGATGATGCGCTCGGGGCTCATGTAGGGGTAGGTCCCGACGAAGGTCTCCGCCTCGGCCACGGCGTTGTCCAGTTCCCGCGCCAGGCCGAAGTCGCAGTACTTGACATCCCCCAGGTGATTGATCAGCACGTTGGACGGCTTGATGTCCCGATGCATCTTGCGGCGCGAGTGGAGGAACGCGAGGCCCCTGAGCATCTGGAAGCCAATGCTGGCGAGAATCTGCTCATCCTGGCATCCTCCCGCCTTCACGATGTCCTGCAGGGAGCCGCCGTCCATGTACTCCACGACGATCGCGACCACGCAGTCGCTGGTGGTCATGAAGGCGTCGTAGAAGGTGACGATGTGCGGGCATGCCTTGCTCGACGGGCGGGTCGGCGTGGTGTCGCCCTTGGAGTCGTCCAGGGGAGCCAGGTTCTCGTACAAGGTGTGAAGCTCGCGCACCATCTGCTGCCTCTGCGTGGCCTCGAAGACGGGTATCTCCTTCACGGCCACCAGGCGCAGCGTCGGGACGTGCAGCGCCTTGTGCACCGTGCCTGACGTGCCGCGGCCGAGAAGGCCCAGCGTCACCAGGCTGTCTTGGATGCCGCCAAAGGTCGGCGAGACTCCCGGCTCCAGCCCCGTGCTCTCTCCCGATACGGGGCGATCGCCGGTGCCGCCTGGGTCTTTGGTGACGAGGCCGGAGCTTCGAATCTCAAAGCCATCGATGTTGAAGGCACCGGAATCGGTGAGCCCAAACCTGTCCGAGTGCGAATCCTCTTCGGGGGCTTCCGCTTGTATTCTATCTAGATCTAGGGTCAGGTTCGCTTCCGCGTCGTTCGCCGAGTCGTTGCTGAAGAGCTGACGCCTCGAAGAGCTGCCGAGAAGCGTGTCGTCGAGGGTTCCACCTGCCCTGGCCGCCCGCCGGAGGGGTCTATTCTCTCTAGTGGGGCCTTCGCCGCCCGCGAGCTCCTGCTCGAGCCGGAGATCTGGACGCAGGTCGTCGCGATCGTCGGGGGGAAACGTCAGGCGCTCGATCTCCGGCACGAGGTCTCCCGTGTCCAGGCCCTGCGCGCTTTCCGTGGTCGTACTGCCAGAGGGCATCGCTGACGGCTCCTCGGCTGCCGCTTCAAAGGCGTCAAGTATGCCCGTGATGATGGGTCCGTCCGTGACCCACGAGGAGTGCTCCACCAACAGCGACGGCATCCGCGCCGGCGACGCCACGCCACCGCCCGGGTCTCTGCGTCTCTTGCTCTTCCTTCCAGCGCCGCGCTTGGCCACTACAGCTTCCACCGCGCGATCGATGCTCTGCTGCAGCATGGCGACGTCGGTCGTCTTGGGCCTCCGGCCCTTCTGCCTCTCCGCCAGGCCCGAGATGCTCTTGGCGCGGACGCGTCGAGCCGCCAGGGACTTCTTGCGCTTGTCCAGCTCGCCATTCCTCCTCCTGCTGCTGCTGCCGCCGGGCTCCGCGCTGGGACTCAGGATCTTGGGCAGAGCGCCCGCAGCCGCTTCCGAGCCGGGGCGTCGAAGGAAGTGGCGGCTGCGCAGCTGGGACCGGTGCGGCCGCGTGGTTTCGAAGCTCCTCGGAGGCCGCACATCCACCACCGCTCGCACTGGGTGTCCATTTCTGGGTTGTGCATGCGACGGTGAGCTGAGTTGTGCGGCACCACAAGGCACAACGCAGTGCTACCTGGCCTTGAACAGCGAGTGGATGGGGGGAGAAGCGGAGGGGCTGCGCGAAACTTGGGCGTCTTGGACGTGGAAGCGCGAGTTCCACTCCGGACGCAGCTCCATAGGCTTCGGCTTCAATCTACAAAAGGCGCCAGCAGCGGAGCGTGCGAGAGGAAACGCGCGGGCCGCGCATCTTGCGCTTCGAAGGGGACTTCTTTACTTCCGGATCGGTCTCCTCCAATTTCAAATCTTCTCGTCGGCCATGCAAAAGACGTTTCGTTTGATATCAGATATTTGGTGGGATATTACACCGATTCGGACTTGTGTTGATAGACTTGATAGCTTGATAAGTGTAAAATGAATTATTCTGCAACGGAAATGCTTATGATGAAAACAAAACCTTGGTGATGGTCTCCTGTTGTGGGGAAAAAAAAAAAAGAGCGTGCGGAGAAAAAAGGATGCGCAGGGAATCGAACCCAGGACCTCTACCTCGTTCAGAAGATGCGAAGGTAGCGCTCTACCAACTGAGCTACGCACCCAGCTTATCAACGTGACGATCTTCTTGGTATATATAGTCTTTCGCGGTCCCTCCGCTCCCACTCGTTTGACCTGCGTCGTCAGCTCGGAGCTGTCCGCAACAGTCCTTTTACCGGCGGAATTTCGGGTGAAAGAGGCGCGCGATGAGTGCGGTTCCGGCAGAAGTGCCCCTTTTTGGGCCGGGGAGCAAGACCCTCGCCAACGGTGACGTGGTGGAAGGCATGTGGCGCGACGGCATGGCGAACGGCTTCTGCACCACGCGCTTTGCGTCCGGAGACCTCCACGAGGGCATGTACAAGGACAACGTGCGCCACGGCTTCGGCACGTACCGCTGGGCCAACGGAGACCTGGTGCAAGGAGAGTGGCTGGACGGCCACATCATCTCGGGCCTCCGCGTCAGCGTCAATGGCACTGTGTACCGCGGCGCGTTCGCCGGCAGTTTACCCTGCGGTCGAGGCGTGGCGTTCACGCGCAGCGGCGCGCGCTACGAGGGCGACTTCGAGGCCGGGCAGCGCAATGGCTACGGAGTGTTTCGCTGGGCCAACGGAGACAACTACGTCGGCGAGTGGCATCAGGGCAGCCAGAACGGCCGCGGCCGCCAGACCTACCTGAACCGCGCCGGGGAGCAGGTCCAGGTGTACGACGGCGAGTGGAGTCGGGGCGTCTGGCACGGCCTCGGCATGCATGTGCTGCAGGGGGGCGCGGTGTACAAGGGCTGCTTCAAGGGCGGCAAGCGCCATGGCCAGGGCACGTACACGTGGCCGCAGGGCGACGAGTACGAAGGCCAGTGGATCGCGAACAAGCGCGGCGGGCGCGGCGTGCTCCGGCAGAAAGAGGGCGGCTTGATGGCCGGCGTCTGGCGGGAAGGCCGCTTTGTGGAAGGGTACTTTGTCCCGCGCGGCGCGGGCAAGACCGTGCTCTACCGGCGGTACAACCGCCAGGGGCAGATCGTGTCGGACGCCGACCACTCGCACCGGCTCAAGGCCATCTCCGCGATCTTCCCGGAGCTGGGGGGCCACCTTAGCCAGAGAAAGCAGCTCGAGCGCCCTGCGAAGCTGTCCCTGGACGTGGCAGAGTCCAAGGCGGAAGTCGCGACAGGGCCTGCGGAGGCTGAGGGTGTTCCACAGCGGAAGGAGGCCGAAGGCCAAAATCACGTGCAAGTCCAAGTCCAAGTCCACGTCCAGGTCCAAAACCAGGTCCAAAATCAAGTCGAAGCTCGTGTCGAAGGGCAACTCCAAGTCGACGCTGAAGCTGAAGTTGAAGCCGAAGTCGACGCGGATGGTGGCGTGATTGAAGACGAGTGGATTGTGCTGACAACGGCGGACGAAGGCGAGGTTGAAGACGAGTGGGAGGTTCTGACCACTGGATACTATCAGAGCTAGACGAAGGCCGTGGATCTGCGCGGGGGCGTGTGTGTTTGTGATTGTCTGTGTGGGTGGGTGATGGTTTGTGCGTAAGACTGTAGAAAGGACTGACTGTACATTGTAAGAGAATAAGTCCGAACGGATTCCCACAAATCGCTGCGCCGTGAACCTGCATCTCAAAACTGGATCACTCTACGGCGAAGACATGTCTTGTTCTGCGCAACATCACCTGCAGCTTTCTCAGCATTAAGGTGTTTGGGACGGGGGGACTCGCAGCCCAGTCGCGCCTTGCAAAGCTTCTCCTCCGTCGTCGGGGACTCAACCGCCCATCGTGTCCATCAGCAGATCGGAAGCCTGATCGATTTTCTCCCTCGCTTTTCCGGCGGGTGCACTGTTGCACACCTCGTCAAACGTCTTCGCTGATCCTAACCACTTGCCGTACATACTCTTGAATTGGCTCAACGGGCACAGCTCTTCACTACGTTGGTTGGCGCATGCGTCTATCTCACGCGTAACCTCCCTTCCGTTAAACAGGATCCGAATGTACACCTCCTGCCCTTCCATGTCCTCTCCATCGGAGACGCTGGGGCTTGTCCAGAGCTCCAAGACCAGTCTCGACGCGTAAGGTACGCTCTGGTACGAGGCCGTGGCGTTGCGCGCCACGCTCACCCCAAAGCTGGCGAGGAGCTGCCGAACGAGCTTGGCTTCGGAGGACACCAGGAGCAACCTGGGCACCGGATCGGGATCGTCGGAAGGCGGCCGCAGTGCCCACGCGGCGTCCAGCTCTTCCTCTGCCTGAAGTCCTGCCCGCGCGCTCGCGAGCACATTGGACTCCTTCTCCACATCCGCGACGCGATCAAAGTACGCGGCCATCTCGTTTGTCATCTGGTAGGTGCGGAGCTCGGATCCCCGTTGACCGCCGTCGCGGCCTGCCGCCATCTCACCCTCATACATGTCGTACATACTGTTCAGTCCGTCTATGTCTGAAATGATCGCGCACCGATTCGGGCCGCACGGCAGCAGCTCCGATGCACAAGACCTGGGAAGCACCGCGCCTGCCAGATCCCGCGGGTGCATGTTCTTGACTTGGCTGCCGAACAGGATCCCGAAGATGGTGTACGTCCGCTGCACCTGTATGCGGACGCGATCGGCCTCGTCTGCCGACGCGACCGCTTGATTGTCGCGGTCACGCTTCAAGGCTGAGCTCGCGCCGCTCCATTGCCCGCCCTCGCTGGGGCCCGGAATCGCGACCGGCTCCGGAAACGGAAACGCCTGATGCTGCTTCGATTTCAACGTTCCTACTCGCGGGCAAGACGCTAGTCGGCGGGGGAACTCGGTGGAACTATTGACGGGCACCCGCAGGTGCATGCTGGGCACCAAGTCGGTCATGACGTAAATGGGAGGAGCGGCAGAGCCGTCCTTCGATGACTGGACTCGCCGCTTGGTCCTCCTCAGCCGGCGATGCGCTTGCTCCGGAGTCTGCTGATCAGACTCGCTCCCGCGCATCGCAGGCTCCTCGCTGTCCGCGGCTACCTCGGATGAGCTGGAATCCCCAGTGTCTGAGCTCTCGTCTGTGCCGCTCTGGTCCTCTGCAGCTGGGCCACCGTCTTTCCCATGCTGCGCCTCGTCGACCTTTCTCGGGTCCACGTGAGGACGAAAGTTGTATCCAAGACCACCAAGGAGCCCAACGGCGCTCGCTCTGCTGGAGTTTGTGTTTTCCGTAACCACGTGTATCAAGCGCCCGGCCCGCGACCCGGAGTCGGGCTGCACCGCTAGCGCCAGCCTGCTGTGCGCCGCGTACTGAGATCGGAGGAGCTTTCCTACGGCAGCTGCCTGCTGCAAGCCCAGCGCCGTCAGCTGCCCCTTTTCACACGGCTTGTCCTCGCCCCTCTCCAGCAGAGGCGGCACCCTCCTTGCGTCCTGGCCGGCCTGCTGCGGCCAGCGGAAATCCGCCCCGTCAAGCCAGTCCTGCTTCGCAACTTTGCAGGACGCCCGCTTCGCATTGATCTGCTCATGAAGCTCCGCTGAGGGAGCGCGATCTCCGGCCACCACCACGGCCACCACCGCCTGGAGGGTGAGCGAGGCATCCCCTTCTCCGCCGCTGCCTTCGAGTGCACCCTCCGCACTGGCCCCCGCCGGGACGCTGCAGAAGTCCAGCGGAATCATCTTGTTGTCCACTCTCCTGGTGTGTACGATCGCCTGCTGAGAGGTAGCAAAAGCAAGATCAACCCTACTTCGCCTCGGAAGGAAAGGAGAAGGCCAAGTGACATGGCGTACGATCCCGCGTTGTCAAGCGAGTCGGAGCCTGTGGAGGCTCCGCGGCGTTCCACGTCCATCATCATCCTACGCTCGCAGTCACAGAGCTCCCGAAGCACCACCTGACGCTTGCGCCACCCCCACAACCAAGCAGGCAAGCATGCGCTAGCACCTCATCCTCTGTCGTCAGCCCCTGCCTGAAGCGCTCTCTTCTCTGTCACGGCCTCTCCCCCTCTCTCTCCCCCTCTCTGTGATCTCTGACCTCTGCTCTCCAACGTCCGCTGCAACAGGTGCAAGCTCGGGAGCTTCGCTTCTGTTGCGCGGCTCGTCCTCCCACGCCACATCGACATCCACTGAGCCATTCCCCGTACGTCCCTCCCGGTCTCCAAGGTCTCGCTCACTGCCTCCAACCACCCACGTTGCATTCTGTCAAGCGCACCGGCGCTTCTCGGCGCTGACGTTTCGTCGGAGATCCTGGGTCCTGTTCCTGTATCCGCACCTTTGTTCCCTCTTCCGCGCTGGTGCTTTGCATCATCTGGGTCACCGGGCGAACGAGGAATATCATGGCCAGCAGCACGAAGCCGAAGGTGAGGAGATTGCCGCGGTGCCAGCGCTCTCCGTGGGGTCGGCGGCTGCGCTGCCGCCGCCCTCGGAGGGACATGGTGCTCAGGAGCTACGAGCTGGCCTCGGCGAGCAGTGCAAAGGGCACACAGGGCGCACTACACATCCTCTGCAGGGCGTTCACGACGAGATGGCCCCACTCGGACCCCCCGACACGCTCTTTTTGGATCTCTCGGAGGAGGAAAAGGCGCGGGGAAGTCAGGAATTGACGGTTGTTTTTTCTTTTTTTTGGTCAGCATATGTAATCACAGATTGTGAAATTGCTTGAAATTTGTTATGAATTTTATGAAACCGTCGGTTGGTGAAGAATCCATTTTTTTGAGTACGAGTCGCCGGATTCTCTGTTCTCACGTGATGGTCAGTGACCACCAGGTCATTTCGTTGTTCATGGAATTTCGGGCCTGGGCGGATGGATCAAGTCTGGGGTCGAGAAGCTCGAGTTCGAGCTCCCAAGCACAGATGATCTTGCAAACCTTTGGCCCCTTCTTCCGTGTGGCGTTCGTTGGTATCTTCAGGTCTCTCCAGTCCTCGTTCGTGCGATCGAACGGCAATGAGCCTCAGCTAGCTGCCCAGGGCGGCCTGGTTGGCGGGCGCGCGGGCCGGCTGGAGATGATCAGCCAAGCAAGCATGCACGTGGACAAGAAAGCGAAGCAAATCAAGCGGTGCTCCCCTCTCCAGATGTATGAGCGAATGCACCAGCGGAGTGAGCAGCACCGGCCTCGAGACATGCACATCTGACATGCATTTGCCCCTCCCGTTCGCCCAGCGCCACGCCTTCTCGCCTTGCAGCAAACCTCAAGATTCCGTATTCACGCTTCCTACAGCGCCCGCCGCGCTTTCGATTCCGGTTTGTGGATTCGTCTCAAAATCTGCAAATCCAACGCTCCGCGCCGCTGCATCCAATCCCCTCCCTCCATTTGCTGTTTCGATCATCACGCCGCTCCAATAGAATAGTACAGATTCAAGTTTGAAAGCACGGAGCCGCGGGATCTTGAGCGCCCCACTGAACCCCCTCGGCAGCCGCCAGAGGCGTTTCTCGCGCGGTTGAGGCCAGTGGGGCAGAGTGGAGGCCCTTGGCATGGCAGAGGGGTATTGCGTGTCACCCACCGTCGGAGGCGACTTCCTGGCCTTCGCAGCTGAGGGAGATCTCTGGAGCTTCGACCTGCTCAGCAAGGCGGAGCCGCGCAGAATTACCCTCGATGGGAAGAGCTTCTCGCCCTTGCTGGCTCCGGATGGCTCCATCCTGGCCTTCACCAGCACCGTGAGCGGCGCGGAAGAGCTCTACACCGTGGATCCTCGAGGTTCGTACCGCGAAAAGGCCACGCATCCGCGGACTTCGCTCCAAGGCTCACCGCCCCCCTTCGTCTGTCGTCTTCCAGGAGGGGAAGCGAGGCGCATCTCACACCAGGGAGGAGGCGTGTGCCGCCCCAGGGCCTTCTTCAAGCGCGAAGGACGACTCCACCTCGTCTTCGCAAGCACGCAGCGGCAGCCGTGGCCAGATCGCTTTCACCTGTTCGTCACCAACCTCGAGGGCGACGCCAGGATCGACTCCTTCGACTTGGGGGTGGACGCCGAGGGCATCTCTCTGGAGAAGCCCTTGGAGAACCCTCTCGATGAGGTCGTTGCAGAGCTGTCGGACGGCAAGAATGGGATCCTCTTCCACCGGAACACCCAAGATCCGATCGTCACCGACACCTGGAAGCGCTACGGCGGCGGCCGTACCGGCAAGCTGTGGGTGCGGCCCTCGGATGGTGGCGAGCTGCGGAGAATCCCCTCCGCCCTCCCTCCGGAGGAGCAGCAGAAGCTGCTGGGCACGTCGCCGGTGCTTACGGCGCACGAGGTGCCGCAGATGAACGTCATGTCGCCGGTCTGGGCTCACGGACGCATCTTCTTCTGCGCTGACTTTGGCGTGCGCGGATCCGGCCCAGGAGCCGGCTTCTACCGCTGGCCTCAGGGACAGATCTTCAGCTTCAACCTCCACGGCCGCGACCTGCAACAGCACACGTTCCCCCACGACTTCGACGAGGCCTTCTTGTACTGCCGAAGGCTCAGCACCGACGGCGAGCGACTCGTCTTCCAGCGCGGCGGGCGTATCTACGAGCTGTGCCCGCAGGTCAGCAGCTCGGAGCGGCCCTTTCGACCGATCGAGGTTCCACTGGTCCTGCGGAGCCCCAAGCTCGGCATGGCGAAGCTCACCGTCACGGACGACGACATCCAGGAGTATTCGCTGCACCCCTTCGGCTCCATGGTGAGCGCCCGCGTGCGCGGGGAAGTCTACGAGATGGGCACCTTCGACGGGCCTGCGATGCCCGTCTTCACCGTCGATCGAAGCGGGGGCCGTGCGCGCGTGCATCGACATGCCTACCTCTCCGACGGCAGTCAACTGATCTGCCTGGAGGAACGAGGACACTACTCCTTCCGGGTGGTTTTGGAGGACGCGTCGCAGGAGGACTTCTCCAATTGCCATCGCCGAGACGCGCCGGGACGGCCCGCGGCGGCGACTCGCTCGTTGCTCAGGGCGCAAGGTCGCAACCGCAAGCGGGACCCGTTGGATATTCGCGAAGTTCTCGGCAGCAGAAAGGTCTTGATCATCCAGATCAACCAGGGGGAGCTGCAGTCCATGGGTATCCCCGACAAGATCACCCCGTCGCCCAAGCACGCCGACGCTGCGATTGTGAACAACAGAGGAGACCTCTTCGTTCTGAGCATCCAGGGCTTGGCCAAGGAGGTGGAGAAGCACCGCGCGATGATTCAGCAAGCCTACGGCCAGCCGGACGACGGGAACTCAGACCGGTCGAAGGACTTCTGGAGCGGCGCTCTGGACAAGTTCAAGCCAAAGAAGGGCGCCAAAGGCAAGGGCGCGAAGGGAAAGGGCCAGGAAAGTAAAAGCGAAGGCAGCGCTATCGAGGGCCCACACTTGCTTGGGACTCTTACTTGTGTAGACCGCATGGTGTTCGAGGACGGGGCGAGCGGATGCTCGTGGGCCCCGGACGGCGACTACCTCGCCTACAGCATGAGGTGCTCTCCCTTCACATCCCACATCCGGATGTGCCGCTTGGACTATGGACACGAAAAAGTGGTTGACGAGTACGGGCAGCCCTTCTCGCTGGAGCCGCTGCCGCCCCCACTGGTTCCTTTTGAGGTGACCGAGTCGGCCAGATACTTCGATCGCTCGCCTTGCTTCGAGCAGCCGGCCGATGGGAAGGAGGCCCTGTATCTGATGTACCTATCAGACCGGCACCATCTCCCCGTCTCGGACCTCGTTGTCCAGGCGCCCTCCGACATCTCCAACGTTGGCATGACCGGCGTCTACCTGGTTCCCCTCTGCGAGGGCGTGCGGAGTCCTTTCATGAAGCGTCCGAGAGGGCCGATTTCGGAGGACGACGACGAGGACGAAGACGAAGATGACGGCAACGAAGATGGTGGAGACGGGGAGGAGGAGGAGGAGGAGTACGATGAAGAGTACAGTGACGAAGACGCAGAAGAGGATGAGGACGAGCAGGCCGACGAGGGCCCTCTGCTGACGTTTGTGGAGATCTCTGGCATCACGGAGCGCTGCGTCGAGGTGCCGGTGTCTCCGGGAATGATTGACAACCTTGTCCCGTGGGGCGCAAAGGGGATCCTGTACACTCGCTCCACCATCGACCTGAACTCGCGGAGCTTTGAGGACGAAGACGAAGACGAAGACGACGAGGACGACGACGCCGGCTTCGACAGATCTGCGTCCCTCATGGCATTTAGCTTCCGCAAGAAGAAGGAAAAGGTGCTGTACGATACGCTGGACGAGGACTGGGGAATCGAGGCGCTGCAGTGGAGAGCGGGGAGGCAGAACGGCTCGTCGGCCGGCTATCTCATGATTTTGGACACGGAGGGCGGCGCCCGCGTGGTCGCGCTTGGCTCTAGTGTGTCTGACGAGGACGACGACGGCAACCCCATCGATTTGAACAACACCGGCAGAGGTTCCGGGCTCGTGGATACGTCGAGGCTTCGGTTCCGCGTGGACCCGAGGAACGAGTACGCGTCGTCCTTCGCGAGCCTTGGCGCTGCCGTGGGGGAGCTCTTCCTGTACCCTTCGCGCCTAGATGGGTCGCTGGTGGACGCGAAGGCGCAGATTCCCTGGTACGAGATCTGCCAGACCTACGAGAAGCTGCTTCCGCGAGTGTCGCACTCCAGCGCCTTCAGCGACCTGTGCAACGAGCTCCTCAGCGAGCTGAGCACCAGCCACGTGAGCGTGTCGGTGTGGGGCCCCAATGTCGACGTCGACTTCGAAGACAACGAGGACAAGGGCTTCCTGGGCATCGACGTGGCGTGGCAGAGCTCGACGGAGACGTACGTCATCACGAGGATCCTCAAGGGACAGAACTGGGCCGAGCACTCCGTGGCTCAAGGCAACAGCTCCCAGCGGGCCTGGTGCTCGACCAGTGGTCCCCTCGCGCAGCTGGGAATGGACGTCCGTGTCGGAGATCAGATCATCAGCGTCGATCACAAGCAGCTATCCCCAGACTTCACCTTGGACGAGGCGCTGATCAATCGGGGCGGCAATGAAGTCTACGTCACTCTGCTTGAAGGACCAGGCTCCGGCGAGGCGTCGTTCCGGGATGGTCTCCAACTTGCGCGGCATTGGCCGCCGATTGACGCGCCGGTGGCAGTCTTGGCCGTGGAAGCAGACTTGGCTGCGATGAGCCTAGACAAGGCCCCAGCCGCTGAAGAGCAGGACCCGGCGACGCTTCGGCGGAGCTTCAAGAAGAAGGACAAGAAGGACAAGAAAGACAAGAAGGACAAGAAGAAGAAAAACAAGAAGAAAGGCTGGGCTGGCGATGACAGGGAGTTCGAGGCGTCTACATCTGACGCGGCGGTGCCCGGCGTGCGGAAGCAGAAGTCGTTCACGGTTCGGGCCCGCTGCCTGAGATCGGAAGTGAACCTGCGCTACGTTGACTGGGTGAGTTCGGCAAACATCGAAGTCTTTCCCGAGAATCGCGATGCAGGATGACTAAGCGGCGATCTCGTCCTTTGCATAAACAGGCGCTGTCCATCAACCGCGAGGTCCGGCAGCGGTCGAACGGCAGGGTCGGGTACATCCACCTGCCCGAGCTGACAAGCTCTAGCTTTGGCCACTTCTCTCGGCAATGGGGCGTGGAAGGTTGTCTCCGCGATGCGGTCATCCTGGACGTCCGCGGAAACCTTGGCGGCTACGCGTCCGAGGCGCTGCTGGAGAAGCTGTGCAAGGAGGTCCTCACGTACGAGCACCGGCGATATGGGCGCCCGAATCGACTGCCGGAGGGTGCCCCCGCGCGACGTGTGGTGCTCGTCGTTGACGAGGACACTTGCAGCGACGGTGACGTGGTCGCGTACGCTTTCCGCAGCTTTGCCCTCGGCGTGATCGTCGGCACCAGGAGCTGGGGAGGAGCCTGCACGATCGAAGGCTGCCACGAGCTGCCGGACGGGACAGAGCTGTACATGCCAACGTCAGTCACGGTGTCCCGCTTCCTCGACGACAACCAAGTGCAAGAAGTGGACCACAGCTTCATCCGATTGGAAACGGACAACCTGGTACGTCGAAGCGGGCCATGGGGTCCCGTCGTGCTTCGCAGCGATTCCCTCCCACTAACCACGCCTCGGCTTCTCAGATTCGTCAAGCGCGCGTGGTGATAGAGAACGAGGGCGTGGAGCCCCACGTCGAAGTCGAGATCCCGCCTCTGCTGGGTTTCGACCGGTCGGTTGGCTTCGGTGGAGGACTGGATCGGGACCGGCAGCTCAAGGTAGGCGTTTTGAGAATCCGATCCAGGCGCAACAAGCCTTCCAGGGAGTCTCTAGGGCAGCGTCTCACCCTATTCAACAACCATCGTCCAGGTGGCTTTCGAAATTGCGCTGGCGCCGGACGCCAGCTATCTGGCCCTCACGGGACGCGTGGGCCTGCGAAGGGGAATGGACATGCAGCCGGCTGTTCCCGTGTCCGAGCTTGTGGACTTGTTGCCGGACGTCAACTTTGGTCCATAAGTTTTAAGGTCGACGGGGGTGGGGGTAGAGAAGAGTTGGAAAGCGGCGAAGCATGAACGGAGTTTTCCTTCTGGTATGCTTTTGGTATGCTGCATCCCTCCTTTATCCTCGACTCGCCATGAAGCTTCTCGTCATCTTCCAAGATACGCCTCCGGAATGGGCCATCCCATGGCCATGCAGAGAATCTTGAAGTCGGGCAGTGAGAGACGAGTGTCGATGCCGTTGCCAAGATTGAGTCGCTTCTCGCCGCAGACCTGGAGAAGTAAAGTGAGCAAGCAGCCGCTCGACTGGCAAGAGGCTCTGGGAAGAGGCTCTGGGAAGAGGCTCTAGATTCACCCCGACCCCGACCCCGACCCCCTAACCCACGCCCACGCCCACGCCCACACTCGCATCCAAGCACCCACACATTCCATAAGGCGAGCGAAGCAAAGCCGCGAGCGAACCTGGAAGATGTCTGCGATTGACGCTCCGAAGATCTCGGCAAGCTCGTCAAGCGTCTCCTCGATGTAGTCATCATGGACGTCAGCGCGATCAAGAGAGGTCAGCGCTTCAAGGAGGGCGAACGCTTGCTCTGCCGTGACCAGATCGCCGAGCCGCGCCTGTTGATGAAAGCTCGGTGAGTTCACCGCGGCTTTCTCCCCATCCGCAAAGCCAGGGCAGCTCAAGCCATCCCTCTTCTCCTCACCTCTGCTTGTATCGGAGGCGGCACTCCCCATTTGGTCAGCGTCTCCATGACAAAGTCCAGCGGAAACCCTGTCGACGCGACGAGGTCATTCCCTTGGCCGCCTGCCGGTTCCTGCGTCGCCCGCCACGCAGCCTACCGTAGTCCGAGGCAATGTCCGATATCTTCGAGTCGCCCAACCAGCCCTGCTCCCGGGTGATCAGCAGCTCCGAGTCGAAAAGCACCGCCTCGTCGCTGCCCGTGGTGCGGCGCTTGGGCCGCTCGTGGCGCTCGTTGTCCTCCGCCGCGCGCACTTGGCGGCCGTAGTCCTCCTCTGCATCCAGGATCTCCAGCACTTCCGTCTCGCCATCCTCCTCCAGCAGGTACTGGCTGTCCAGCTCGACCGCCAGGAAGTCCGGCATGTTCTCCAGCTGCGGGGCCGCCGCTTCGCCCGGCCGCCGCGGGGGCTCTTGGGCCTTGTGCGTGGCGTTCTCGACGCGGACGAACACGTTCTTGCTCTGCAGGCGCAGAGAGGGCCAGCCCCGCCGACCCCGCGACATCGGCCGCTGCAACAGCAGCAGCAGAAGCGCCGCAGACAGCATTTTCCCGCTTCGCCAAGTTCAAAAATTCAAAAGGTTCCAACTTCGCCGCTCTTCCGCGGCAACCCGTTCCGGATCGATCCTGCGTGCGGCGGCGCTTGAAGGGCCACAGCGCCTCGGAGCGCCATGGGCTTCCCCTACGCCACCCAGCTTGGCTGCGTGCTGGCTGGCGTGGCGCTGGCGGAGGGCCTGCGGCATTGCTGGCGCTGGCGGCGCCAGCTGGCCTTCCACGCGGAGCTGCGGCGCCTGCGGAAGAACAAGGCCTTGGTGCGGCAGCTGCGGCAGCGGCTGCTTTGCGCCGCACAGTCCGTCAGCTACGCCAACTCCGAGCCGCTGCAGCTCGTGCGGGGCCGGGGGTGCTACCTGCAAGACGAGGGCGGTCGCTGGTTCCTGGATACGCGGAACAACGTGGCCCACGTTGGCTGGCAACACCCGCGGTTCGTGGAGGCCGTGGCGGCGCAGCTGCGGGAGACCAACTCCAACTCGCGGTACTTGCACCCTGCTCGGGTGCTGCTGGCCCAGCGTCTGCTGCGCACCTTCCCGGAACCGCTGCGGAGCGGCGTCTGCTTCTTTGTCAACAGCGGCAGCGAAGCCAACGACCTGGCCATGCGCCTGGCCCGGGCGGCCACGGGGCGTCGCCGATTCATCTGCGTGGAGCATGGTTACCACGGCCACACCGAGGCCGTCATAGGCATCAGTCCGTACAAGTTCCTTGGCAAAGGCGGCGAAGGGAAGCCGTCGACGACGGACGTCGTGTCTTGTCCGGACACCTATCGCGGGCGATTCCGGAGGTCGTCGCCGCTGTCGAACACGGCCGCCGCCGCGGAGGAGGAGGAGGAGGAGGCCCTGGCTGCAAAGTACGCGGAAGAAGTCGCCGATGCGTGCCGGTCGGGGGACGGCGTCGCGGCCTTCATCACAGAGAGCGGCATGAGCGTCGGCGGCGTGATCCTGCCTCCGGCGACCTACTTGAGGAGATGCTACGACTCCGTACGCCAGGCGGGTGGAATCACCATCGCGGATGAAGTTCAGGTCGGCTTCGGGAGGACTGGTGAGCACTTCTGGGCATTCGAGCAGCAGGGAGTCTGCCCGGACGTCGTGACAACGGGGAAGCCCTTCGGCAATGGCTTCCCGCTCGGAGCGGTGGTGTGCACCAGAGCCGTGTCCGAGGCCTTCGCGGGGCGCGGCATGGAGTACTTCAACACGTTTGGCGCGAATCCGGTCTCGTGCGTCGCGGGCTTGGCCGTCTTGGACATCATCGAAGCGGAAGGTCTGCAGGCCAGAGCACGCGCGATCGGAGACTACCTGAAGAGCTCGCTGCGGGCCATCAGCGAGACGAGCCACGGCAGCTTGATTGGAGACATTCGAGGTGCCGGCATGTTTATCGGAGTGGATCTGGTACGAGACCGGGAGACCCGCGAGGCTGCGACGGCGGAAACGAGTGTGCTATGCACCAGACTCCTGCGCCGGCATCAGATTTTGACGACCATCGATGGGCCGCACAACAACGTGTTGGTCATCAAACCGCCGCTAGCGATGAGCGCAACGGACGCCAGGAGGTTCGTTGGGCTCATCGAGCAGGAACTCCGCGAAATGCAAGGGCTGGACTTTCGCAACGTGTCTCACACGCCAACGTGAGAAGGTGGTCGCCTCGTTTGAATGCCAAGGACGTGTCAAGGTCGCTCGTTCCCCTTGCGAGCATGTGCATGTGCAAGTGGTCTTTCGCGGAAGCTCGTCGTGCCACGATGTCGTTCCTTTCCAATTCGGGAAGGGCGCGCTCTCGCTGCGCACACCGCTGCGAGGCCCATGCCCGTCTCCCTCGGTCGAGCCGCGGTCGCTGTTGTCTGAATCGCGTGGAATTGCAACGAGCAATTCGATAAATGATGACTTGCTTCTGGTATTATCATCCTCTGTCTTTGCGACTGTACACACGAGAGTCCTCTGAAGCTCAGCATACCGAAGTACTAAGGACCTTTCACAGCGGCAGCGGAACAAAACGGTACATGTCAAAACGCAACTCCTGAGCAAACGCGGTTGTGAGCGTCGAGAATCCGCCCACGCTGATAAATGCTAGTGATGGCCGAATCCACATCCTACTGGCCATTGTCTTGTCGAGAGGACTACCATATCTCCTCTCCTCCTCCTCCTCCTCCTCCTCCTAACCCTACTCCTACTACTACGATTTTCCACTACGATTTTCTACTACTCAGACCTTTGATGGTCTTTGCTGCGATGGGTTTAGCGGTGAATTCGAATTTGTCGTTGGCGATCCAGATAGTGGTACATTTCAATTGCTTCCGCCTAGGCGGCTGATCGTCGATGCTGAACTGCTGCTAGCTGTCAAGCTTCCTTCTTTCTGACTCTCGGACGAGCCCTGCCTGGCGGCCCTTCGTAGATTCTGCAATCGCGCTCGTTGGAGCGGTCCTGGCATGATCGGGACGAAGTTCTGCGCCCGGACCGCAGCGCCGGCCTCGTCGTCGTCGCCGTCGAGGTCGGCATCGTGAAATCCGGGCTCCAGCTGGAAGGACTGCCGAGCGAGGGTGCTTTGCTTGCACTCCCCGCCACAGAACATGGGCCGCTCGCTCAGGTAGCTCTCACAGTATCTCTCCACGGGAAACGCCGCGCCGCAGTTGGTGCAGTCCACAAGCACGATTGTCCGATCATCCTGGACGGACAGCGATGTCTGCAGAGGGCGCTTCCTGCGGCGCCCTGCCGAGGGGAACTGCTGGACGGGGCGCCGAGACACGGTGACTTCTTGATCGGCGGGGCTATCGGTGGCGGTGGAGTCCGCGGACCATGAGCGGGAGCGGGACGCCCGCTTGGCGCGTCGCTCGTTGTAGAGCCGGTGTTGTTGCCGCTCTGCGACTGCTTGTCTCATCCGCTGCGGGATGCGAATGGGCGTGGACTCGCTGCTTTGGGACCAGGACGACGACCGAACGGTGGGCGAGGGCTCTGTCCTGGCCACGTTCTCGGGCGCCTGCGTCTGCCCCATCTTCCTTCGTAGACTGTGAGGAGCGCCCCAGGCAGCTTTGCGCTTCTCTCTGCTCTTCGTCGGTAGAACAGAAAGATATCCAGGAGAGAGCAGCAGGCGAACCGCTTCCAGCATTACCAAGTCGGGCGCAGCGCCAACCTAAGATCCAGGAGAGGCGAGTAGAGGCGTGGTGAGATCTCCCGAACTGCCTCCTCCTGCTCTCTGTCCCATTCTCTCTCTGTTCGAATCGCGTCTGATCCGGACCACGACCACTTCGCACCCCCTCGTCCACTGCTGCTCGGCGCTTTGGGCTGTCGGACTGTCGGCCAGCGCTCCTCTGCCTAGTTCCACGTGGCGCGCAGACGAGATCGACGCGCGGAAGCGCACGCCTCACAGGGGCCTTCGGCTCAGGTCCGACAAACGCCTCGTCCGTGGCGTCTGCGCCGAGCAGACTGCGCGACGACTCGGCTCTCCAGAGCGCTTGTGACTGCTCCGCTACGAGACGGTTTCGTACCGGTTGTGGGGATGCGGGAGAGGCCGCCGCTCTGTCTTTGGCCGACTGCGGCGCCGCGCGCTGATGGAGATCGGGAGTCGGTGCTCCGGGCGCGAGCTGTACGCGGCCGGGAATGCCGCCACGGAGACCGAAAGTGCGCGGCGCGGTCACGCCTCGGAGACTTCTTGGGAGCGCTGCGCGCGTCCCTGGTGTGGGTGCCCCGAGAGAGTGCGTGTGGGGCACGCGTTGTGCGCCGGAGGATTGTGCCTCTGTTGCTCTCTTTCAATCTCTGACTCCGAGACAGAAAAAGAGAACGGAGGTGTTCCCCCCACCCAAACCCTGGTGGTGTACATACCGTTACATGTACATTTTATATGTATCAAAATCATATGAGAGTGACATTCGCAAGTCCCCGAAGTTTATTGACACTTGTTTCATACTTTATCCTAGTTTTTGTAACGTATATTTGCTGCCTCGGTTGGAGGATTTTAATTGGATTTGGTACGAGTGCATCGCCCTTTTCCGCGCAATTACGGCCCGCCCACCGAAATGCATTCCCGCCAAGCCGCGAGTGCCCAATCATCCTTCTCAGAATTAAATCGCTGCGCGAACCAGCGATGATCAGCAGCATCTGGCACAGCATATGCGATGTTGACGAGCCCGGCACTGCCCAATCAAGAGTCCAACGCGAAGTCTCCAAGATAAATGCGCCAATGCCGCGGCCTTCCTGATCCCATCACCTTCGCAAACGCTGTGGGACGCATCCAGCGGATCGACGCGACGGTTCAGAAAGAGCCAATCGAGTCCAGCTTCATGTTGAAGTGCAGCCGTAGCATGGGATTAGTCGCGGAAACGGTTGATTAGCGCACGGCATCACCCGTGTCAACCGCGCTCGCTATTTGCGCATACGTCGCGCCATGACCGATCGAAGCAACCAGCTTGTTGTAGTGCGTGGTGTTACCGACCATCCTTGCAGCGGCCGTGCCACAGCCGGGCAATTTCGCGCGCTGATGCAATGACACAAGGGCACTGGCCCGCCGCCCCGACTCCGCGGCGCGGAAGAGGCCCGGAACGTCGGCAGAAGCCGGCCTGTCCCGCGCGCGTATAGCCCGCGCAGCGACGGCCGTCTGTTACACTTTTCCCCGCCCGCTTTTATCGAAGACGACCACCGTTTTCGATCCGACGCGGCGCCGCGGCGCTAAACTTCAGCTCGCGCTGGCGCGCGTTCGCACACCAGCGCGAACAACAGTCGCGCGCAGCCGAGTTCAAATTGCGAATCCCAAGGCCCAAAGAACAGCGGCCCTGCGACAGGAGCCGGAGGCCACTTGAAATCCCAGCTTTGGCTGCAAAGCGCAGCGCGTCTCCAGCTGCCCGCGACCGTGCGTGCGGCCCTCGGCACCGCGCAGGCGCATGCGATGGCTGTGGCGCTTGCCTGGAAGTGAGTGGCGGGGCAGCGGGCCGAGCACGGGCCCTCGCATGCTGGAGGAAGGGCAGGACGATGAAGCCCAGCCATGCGTCGCCTCTCCACCGCGTCAAGGAAGTGCTGCAGCGGATGCAGGCGAACGTCGACGACCCGTCCAGCCTCAAGACGTACATGGGCGTGCTGGCCATCCTGAGCAGAGACGAGGCCAACAAGCTGCTGATCGCGCGCGACGGCATCCGGCTCATCCTCAGCGTCATGGAGCTGCACATGGACTTCGTGAGCCTGCAGGAGGCCGCGTGCGACCTGCTCTGGAGCCTGGCCTTCAACAACAGCCTGGTCAAGGAGGTGATCGGGCGCTACGGCGGCATTCCCGTCATCATCACCGGCATGAAGAGTCACGCGTCGTCGCCCGAGCTGCTCAAGAGCTGCTGCGGGGCGCTGTCCAACATCTGCCAGAACCAGCACAACCAGACGCTCATCGCTGCCCACGGCGGCATCGGCTGCATCATGCAGGCGCTGGCGCAGCACCGTGACCAGTTCCAGCTCCTGCCCTTCGTGTTCGACGCGCTCGCCTCGCTCATCGTCGGCAACGACGCCAACGGGCGCGAGGTCAGCAACGCCGGAGCCATCGACGCCATCCTGAGGGCCGTGCAGGCGCACGTGCAGCGAGGCGAGCTCGTCAAGTCCGCGTGCCACGCCCTCGCGATCCTCTCGGACATGCAGGGCCAGGGCGCCAAGATTGCCGCGGCGAAGGGCATCGACGTCGTCCTGGCCGCGCTGCGGGAGCACCCGGATCATGGCGATCTGCATCGCGTGGCCGCCGTCGTGCTGCTCCGCATGCTCCAGGAGGCGAGCGTGGCGCAGGACATTGCCAAGGGCGGAGGGATCGCCTTGATGCTCGCCGTCATGCGGGAGCAGATGGCCGAGGTCGAGACCATCGCCGCGTGCTCCCACATTCTCTTCAGCATCACGCACCACTCGGTGCTCCGAGGCAAGGATCCCATCTCCATTCAGAGCCAGCTGTGCGGCTGGCCGGAGCCCTCCGACGCCTTGTCGAGGCGCACCTCGAGCAAGCGGCGGCAGAACAACCTGCATTCGCGCTTGGCCAACCGCAAGTGGGGAACCGTCGCCAGTCCGGCCGTGCTGGTGCAGGTGCTGTCAAAGTACTACAGCCGGAAGGACATCAGCCGCACCACGATACGGGCCCTGGCGGACTTGTGCAGCTGCCCGACCACGCCAGCCGCCCTCTTGAAGGCCAAAGTCCTCGGACCGCTCCTTCACATCCTGGTGGTCTATCCCCATGCCCGAGACGTCGTGGACGGCACCATCAACATCATGAAGAGCTTGAGCAAGTGCTGTCTGGCGGACGGAGAGGCGTTCTCCTTCTCCGACACGCACTTAGGCGGCGACGGCTTTGCGGCAATAGGACGCCTCCCAGCCACTCGAGAGCATCTCCAAGGCCTGCTGCAGTGCGTCCGGGCGAGGCCATACGACGCGGAGCTCGTGGCCTTGGTCTTCGCGTCGGTGCCAAGCTTTCCCGGCTTCGGCAACGACGAAGGCCCCCACCGGAAGCGCGACACGAATCCGGGCCGCCGCGCGTACAGGAACGCCGAGCAAGACATCCTCAAGGCGATTCTGGAGTGGTACAAAATCGTGGCGGACGAGTGGACGGGGAAAATGGGCTGCCGGCTGCGCACGTTGGAGGAGGATGGCAGCTCACGTGCCCTCGGGAACCCCAAGGCGACCCCTTCGAAGTCGAGAGACTCAGGCAGCTCGAGGGAGAAGGGCAAGAAGAGGGAGAAGCAGGCGGACGCCACCCTTGTGGTCTGCAGTTGCGCTCGTGCCATTTGGGTCTGCACGACCGTCATGGAGAAGTACGCCAAGTCGATGTCCCCGAAGATTCAGAAAATGCTTGGTGATGCAACGGGCCTGGAAGGCATCAGCGGCCTCGTGAAAGCCCTTACGAGCTCCATCGCCGACGGGAAGAATATCCTGAAGCAGATGGACGTGGAGAAGGTTTTTCCGGCCGCTGCTGACGACGGCGACGTCGACGATGACGACGACGACGACGACGACGACGAAGACTCGTTTCATCCGGGCGACTCCGCAGAAATTGGCGTGCGAGGGGTGTGCTCCGTTCCGAAGGGGAGCAAGGCGGTCAGGCGGCACAATGCCGCTTGTGAAAGCGTCATCGACAGACTGCAGCAGTTTCGGAGGCGGCATGCGCCCGAGAACGACAGCCCGAGAAGCGAATCAAAGCGCGACGAGGCCCAGGATGGCGTCCACGGCCGGGTGGCGCTGGACGCTGAGAAGGCTGGGATCTTCCTCGAGATTGGCGGCGCTGATGCCGGCGGAACATTGTCCGCCGACGACGAGCGGGGGTTTCGGATAAGCGGCACGGCCGTGAAAGGGCCCCTGCCGCCCATGTCCCCGCCTCGTTCCACGAGGCCACGATTCTCCACGTCACAAGGGGGCCGGAGGAGGGCTTCTCAAGATAGCCCGGCCAAGGAGGAGAAGCAGCGAAGCTCTCCTGCTGCGGCTGCAGCGCAAACTGCAACGCAGGAAGCCGGAGCCGACAGCTCGGGGTTCCGGTTCTCCTCTTCCGAAGTCCGAGATACGGTGAAGGCCGTACCGCCGATGAGCAACCGGCGCAAAGGCTGCCGGGAGCGGAGTCCGGGGAAGAGCAGAATCGCGGAGGCGGGCGTGCACCTCGCCCTGGATCCCGTGGAGCTCGCGAAGCACCTTCAGTTTCATGTCTGTCCAAGGCAATGTGCCTGCTCGGCCCCTCCGCACGGCCCCTCGCCGGTCCATCCAGCAGACCACGCGCTCCGGCCGGAGGTTGTGAACTGCGTCGAGATGGCCCAATCCTCCGTGCCGGACGACCACGGAGCCAAGGCCCGAGCGCAAAGCATATGGTCAAGCGTGGAAGCTGCAGTTCTGAGCGTCAAGGAGCAGGGAGCGTCGGCCGAGGAGACCCTGGCGGCGGCTGCCCTTGCGGCTGGTGGGAAGCAGCCCTATGCCGGCCTCAAGCTGGATTGCGAGCAATTCCTGGAGCCCATCACTCCTCCAGATCCCGCCATGGTGGAGGCCCACTCGGCCAGAGACGCGGCTCTGGAGGCTGAGACGATCGCCAAGGCCAAGGACCTCGCGATGAAGCTGGTGTATTGCAGCTGCAGCGCTGCGGGAAGGGGAATCCACTCTCGACTGCCCGTTCCCACGCCCTATCAAATCTGTCCGCAGTCCGCAGATGCGGCAAGGCCGTTTCGCCACTCCTTGACCTTCGAGTCGTGCTTCGAGAGCGGGAACCTCCTGAGCGCTGTGCAGCGTGACGAGAACGAGTATGATCTCTTCTTGAGAGCGGATCTGCACACGACGGGGTTCATGCAGTGGTTCTATTTCGGCGTGTCCAACACGCACCCGCCAGGCCACACCGGGCCGGTCCACGTGACGTTCCGGATCTGCAATCTCACAAAGCCTGACAGTTTGTTCAATCAGGGGATGCGTCCCGTCTGCTACAGCATGATGGACGCGCGGGAGAAAGGCGTGGGTTGGGTGCGCTGTGGCTACAACATCTTCTATCGGCAGAACCAGTACCGACGAGGAGGGGGCGAGACTGGGCAGGCAGGTGAAGACGCTGACGAGGAGGCGCGAACGAGGATAAAGTTCGGCGGCCAGGATCAGTACTACTCCCTCAGCTTCAGCATGGAATTCACTCATCCTGGCGATACTGTCCTCGTCGCCCACAGCTACCCGTTCACCTTCTCGGATCAGAAGCGACACGTCGCGTCGATTCTGGCCGATCCCGCCCGGAAACGCTACGTCCGCCGAGCGACTCTCTGCACAAGTCTCGGTGGTCACGAGGTGGACTTGCTGACCATTACGGACTTCAGCAAAGCCCCGGGGGGGATTGCTCTCGCGTACGCGTCTCCGGGGGAGCCCGGGGCGGAAGACACACACGAGTTGGCCCCGGCGTATCAGAGCGGGGGATGCCCCCTTGGCGAGTCTCGCAAGCGAACGATTGTGCTGACGGGGCGCGTGCACCCGGGAGAGACCCCGGCATCGTGGATGATGCGAGGCCTGCTTGATCTCCTCACGGGTGAGAGCGTGACGGCCCAGAAGCTGCGCTCCATGTTCGTCTTCAAGATCGTTCCGATGCTGAATCCCGATGGGGTGGTCTTCGGCAACAACCGCTGCGGCCTCAGCGCGGTGGATCTCAACCGGGCCTGGAAGAAGCCCTCGAGATCGCTGCATCCGACGATCTACTACACGAAAGCCATGATCCGCCACGAGCATGCCGTGCGGGAGGTCTGCGCCTTCCTGGACCTCCACGGGCACAGCAGGAAGATGAACTGCTTCATGTACGGCTGCGACGACAAGAAGAAGCCTCGTCCCACAGTGCGCGTGTTCCCAAAGCTGCTGAGCTGGAATCGCCTGAGCGGGCGCTATGTCAGCTTCAAGGACTGCAGCTTTGCGGTGAAGAGGGGACGAGAAGGTACGGGCCGCGTGGTGGTGGCGCGAGAGATCAACATCAAGAACAGCTACACGCTGGAGGCCACGTTCTGTGGCGCCGACTTTGGCCCTCTGTCGAACTGCCACTTCGGCATGGAGCACCTCATGGAGGTCGGTCGAGGGCTGGCGGATGCCCTGCTTGACTACTATCTGCCGAACCACAACTCTGGCCTTCCCTCCCCAATCGTTGACCTCGCGCTTTTGAAGCCAAAGAGCGTTGACGCCCCTCAGACGCGGAGCAACGGGGACGAGGGCGGCGAGCAGAATGGCGAGGGCGACATAGGCGGGGCTGCTTCTCCCGTAGTGTCGACGTCCCCAGCAGAGAAGGGCAACGGAACGAGGGCGGCAGGCTATGTGCTTCCCCAGTACGTGAAGACGAGCGACGCGGCGAAAGAGGCTGCCGCGAGGGCGCTGGTGCATGCGCGAGGCAGTGGATTGTCCGCGGTGACCGCGGTGACCGCCGAAGCGGCGGCGGCTTGCGCAACCGCGCTGGACCAGCAAGACGAGGAAGGGGAGGAGGAGGAGGCCGAGGACCTGAGCAGCGAGTCTGAGACGGAAGCGATCGAGGCAGAGAACAATCGCGCCGAGTCACCAGATGCAGACAGCGTCCACACGGAAGAGCCAATGCCCATGGAGCTCGGGCTGGACGACGAGGACGAGGACGACGACGACGACGAGGGAGACGCTCCGACCATGCCAATCAAATCATTGGATGGCACCACCAGCTCGGGGTACCGCGACGCGTACTTCCGAAAGCGGCCCAGCTTGGGCGAAGGGGAACTGAGCGTCGATCTGCATCGACTCGCCTCGTCAGACGACGAGGTCCTCAATCGTTTCGCCGAGGAGGATCAGTTCGACACCCTCCCAGAATCCGCCACTGACAACCTTGAGGACGACAGCTCGAGCGGTGGGGAGGTACACCTGTCGCCGCCCAGACGGCTGCAGTCTCAGACCACGAAGGCGGTCCTGGAGAAGATGAAGACCTTGACGCGCAGTGACCGCTCGTCGAGCCTGAAGAAGCCCCCCGGAAGGTCCGCCAAGACTGGCGCCGACGCTAAGCCGAAGCGCTTTCTTTCGAACAACGTGCCGCAGTCAGAGTGGGTGCCCGTCCAAGCGAGGAAAGCCACGTCGGCGTCGGCCCGAGAACGAAGCGGAGCCGCGCGCGCGAGGCATTCGACAGGGTCGACCAAGGGAGGGCCGACAAAGGGCCGGCGCAGTCGCTTGAAATCAAAGCGACTGCGCGCACGGCGGAAGAGTGACACGGCCATTGGTTCCAGATCAAAGGACCGGCCGCCGGAGCCTTCTTCCAGGAGTGCCGTAGAGCACTTCTTGGAGTGCGTCTCTGGAGGGAAGAGCGTGAAGGGCGCGGCCTTCGGAGGCTCGCAAGCCGGGCGCTCGCTCAGCAGCAGCGGTGCGCCTGCGCGAATGGCGTCCGGCCCGGCCCGTGAAGACGATGCCTCCTTGATGGATGCCAGCGTCGCATCCATCATTCGCCGAGCGAGCCGGCAAAAGGAGAAGCAGCATCCGAGCGCCGCAGGCGACGACGATGCTCACGCTGCGAATGCCTCTGCGTCTGCGTCCCGCGCGCTGGGCGGCGAGGACACTTCGACGGACTTGCAGCACCAGAACCACCAGCGGAGCGCCTCCGTCCCGCGCCGCCCCAGCCTGCTCTCCCGTGGGACGCGAGAGCCCCACGAGCTCTTCGGCGGTGCAGGTCTTTCATTGGCCGCGACCGCAGGGGCGTCAGGTGAGGCCAGCTCCGTGGAGGGACATCACGGCTTCCGAGCGCCATCAGCGTCCATGTCGCAAACGGAAGAGGCGCTGCTGGACGTGAGCGGATCCACGAAGGGCACCCGAGATGCGCTGATTGCTGCAGGGTGGATTGACACAACGACACGAAAACGACATCAAGACTCCAAGGAGGATGGTGCTTCTTTCGCCTACGCCGATTCCGACTTCGTCGCTGGGTCGGAAGCCAGCACTCGGTGGGCTCGCCTCGGCACGCCCAACGTCAGGTTCGATCCACAGGGAGCCATGCTGTCCGTCAGCCCGTCCACGGAATTCGACGAGGCGACGGAGGGCCTCCCCAGCCGGGTGACATACAGCAGGTCGACGCGGACAGCAATCGACGAAGTCCCGAAGTGGACGACCACTGGCAGCCCACGCTCGAGTTCCCCGGCGGCGACGGGCATGGGCATCTTGGCGAGAACCGCAGAGGCGCATTTCTTTAGCAGAGCGTAAGCCGCAGAGAAAATGCATCCGTGACGATGGGCATGCAGACGAAATTGCTGTTGCGTGCGTGTCGGCCTTCCTCTGATAACGCCCACGCCACGTGCGAGCGAACTTCCTTCCACTGAGCACCTTGCTATCCGCCAGCGCCTCCCAATAGCAGCTTCACGAGAAGCGCGACCGCCCCCACCCCCACCGCAAGAGCGAAAGTCCACTTGTGCCTTTGGAGACCAGGCGGAAGCAGCGCCTCGACTGTCGGGGCTCCGGCCAGCCCTTCGCCGGGCCGCCGACTTCGCAGCACTCGGCCTCTCTGCCGAGGCTTGGCCGGGGGCGCGCCGCCGAGGTCCTCGATGTCAGGGACGCCTGCCTTCGATTCTTGCGCACCGGCTTCCGGAAGCTTCTTCAGCACCAGCTGACCGCAGGCGCCATCAACGGAACGCCCCTTCGCGCTGGATCGTCGCAAGGTGGTGTACACTTTCTTCCCCTCGTGGTCAAGGTACTCCAGAACGGTGGACTGGAAGAGTCTGCACGTGGCCTCCGTGGGCGTCCGGTAGCCCTGGGCCTCTCCGATTTCTGTCCTGTTGTACGGAATCAGATTCACCGATACCCGGCGCCCCGTGCAGAGCTGTCCAAGGTCGTGCGCGACGCTGACGTGGGCATTCACGCCGTCGATGAGGATGTACTCCAGCATGACCTTCCGGTTGGTTCGCTCTGCGTATTCGTCGATTTCCTGCATGAGATCTCCGATGGGAAAGGCGCCGGCAGAGGGTACAATCCGCTTGCGCAGCTCCTGCGTGGGCGCGTGCAGGCTGACTGCCAGATTCACCTCGGGGCAGTCGTGTCCCAGCTTCTGAATCATCCCGGGCACGCCGACGGTGCTGACGGTGATGTTGCGCAGCGTGAGCGCGAAGGCGTTCTGAGAGCTCATGACCTGAAGCGCACCGAGCACGTGCTCGTAGTTGTCCAGCGGCTCTCCCATGCCCATGAACACCACGTTCCGCAGCGGCGCATCGGGCGGGCAGAACTCCCTCGCGTGCAGCAGCTGCTCCGCGATCTCGCCTGCGGAGAGATGCGCCTGCAACCCCATGGTGCCGGTGGCGCAGAAGCGGCAGCCCATCTTGCAACCCACTTGGGAACTCACGCAGACGGTGCTGCGGCGCCGGGGGCCATTGGTCGGTCGGTCATCCTGGTGGATGATGAGCACCGTCTCCACTCTCTCGCCATCAAAGAGCTCCACCTCGAGCTTGCCGCCGCTGGAGGCCTCCTCGTTGGGCCGATACTGCACCACGCGGCTCGTGCAGCTCTGAAAGTGGCTGATCAGCATGGTCCGGACGCGTCTAGGAAGCTTCTCGTCGGCGGACACCTCGCTCAGACTCCTCCCTCTTTGCACCACTTGACGCCAGATGCTCTCGGCATGCTTCTCCTTGGCATTCAGGTCAGAAAGCGCCCTGCGCAGCTCCCACACGTCCAGAATCCCGCTTGGATGGCACTGGCGGCGGCGTCGTCGGCTGGCCATCGGGCCTGGCTAGCAGCTTTGCGATTGGGAATGCGTCCACCAATCTCTCCTGCTTCCTAAAAAAGCTAAGGTATGCGAGAACAAGGGCGGCGAAAACTGCAGTGGGTTAACGTTGTGGCGCAAATCGCTAAAACTCCGGAGGGGTTTCATCTCGGCGTCTCTACTTGTGTAACTTCTCTGATACAAAAACTGGTTGACCAGCATAGGAATGCTCCGGAGTTTTACAGTCTCTCTTCCGCGGCGATCTAAATCGATCACACAAGCTGATTGCTTGTTGACCAATCGCGAGAAGCCAGCTTGAAAAGTACCGATAGCGGAGTACCCTGCCGCCGAAAATGTTCTTGACACTTTGGAGGACCGGAAAATTGCGTTCTGGCCGCCGCACGCGCTGCCGCTTCGGATCGCTCGGTCCTCCACTTGTGCGGTGGACTTGGAGTTCCTGTGGCCGACACCTGCCAATCCACTCTCAGTCGATAATCGCAGGAAAGGAAAAGGGGTCTGGGGCTGCTAGACAACCCGTCCTTGCAGGCCTCCACGATGCGGTCCTACAGATTCTTCATCCTGGCGCTGGTGGCTGGCGCCGCCGTCATTGCATCCATCTTTCTGGCGACCATGTCGGTGAGGGAGTTTTGCTGAAGGATGGGAGGTGAAGAGGAAGCGAAAAGAACCGCAGCGTCAAAACGACGTAGAGAAGAGTTGGATGCCTCATGATGTTCTGATCTGAAGCCTGTGCGTACCCCCATGTCTCTTCCTTACCTTCCTCCTTAACTCCTTCCACAGCGCGAAGATGACTTCACCGTGGAGGAAGGCGAGATGCCTACCTATGTCAAGGACGGCGGCGCAGCTTTGGAAGCGGCGTCGCAAAGGGATTCCGTCTTCAAGACGCTCTTCGAGGAGGACACGGACGCATCCACTTCGGAAGACGTTCTGGCACCCACTGGCGATGAGCCCTTCGACCTGCCGACCGATCAGGAGAAGTATGAAATTGATGACATCGCAGAGAACGCGGCAGCGCCCGAGGATCCGCCTGGAATGTCTGGAGGGACGCCTGCGGGGCCACCGACACCGGACACCAACGCCACTCAAGCGGTCGATCTGCAGAACCTCGGATCGAATCTTGGAGGAGAAGAGCCGCCTGTAGTCGCGCCTGCTACCACTGAGGCCGCTGTAGATTCAGCTGTCGAGCAGCCTCCCGCGGCTGAGGAGCAGAGCATTCGCAGGCTTTTGAGGAAGGCGACGTGATTCTGGATTCGCATCCATACGTTTTCCAAGCATGCTGTGCTGCTTTAGATATGGTCAGATGACTGTGTGAGCGGGGAGGAGAGACAGGGAGAGACGATCCACCATCACGGGCAGTCTTCGCGATGACTCACAACGGCACCACACTCGAGCATGCATGCGCACACCACGTCACGACATGCATCAGTCTTTGTCACTTGGAAGAGAGCACACCGGGAGGGAGGCGTTCAGTGCGAGTGCAAAGCAAATTGCGCTCCTCTCAGAACTGAGATGTGGTCTGCACAACGACATTAGGACGGGATCCATTCACAAAGCTACGTACAACACCCCTTGGGAACGTGTCACCACGTGAACGAGGCGTGGAGGCACATGGCGGGTTCAAAAGGCTTCTCGCTGATGGTGAAAATCCCGCAGGCCTCACTGATCTAGCGCGAGAAAGGGCCATATCAGCCTGGCTGGGACGCAGTGCCCGTGCGCATTCCAGAACATCGGTCCGGTCCTTTGGTGACTCACTTTCGATATGTTTCTCGCTGTTCTCGACGCCCCGCGGCTCAGGCATCTGTCTTGCGGCGATGCGACAGCGAAGAGCTGCATCGTCAGCGTATCTACAAAATACGTGCTGCGCTTTGTCTGGAAGCCAAGGAAAAAAGAAGGGTTAGCTGGCATGAGGTCTTCCTTCGCGAAGAGGTCGCATCGCACGTCCGTATTTGTTCCTTGTCTTTGGTTCCTCGTCTCGCTCTGCCACGCACCGGATCTGCTCCGTCTCGCAAAGAGATGAACTCCTCGTGCTTGGGGCAGGGACCGTTGTAGCACCGACCTTGGACATGCTTGACGGCTTGGTTGACTTTCGAAGAGAAGTACGGATAATACCCAAAGGCCTTGAACTCGGCCTTCTTCTGCTCAGAGAGGATGCACTCCTGCAGGTCATCGATCCAGATGGTGTCGGGACTGGCCTTTGCGCAAGAGTCCACGTTGGGGTTGTGACTGAAAAGGCATCCATCCGGTCCACCGACGCGCTTGACGGTCCAACCGTAGTAGACAAGCGACTCCATGACTTTCCCGTCCGCGGAGCCGTCGGCTTCGTTGAGCGCCTCGAAGGTGCGGTTCTCCAGGCGCCACCTCTTAAGGTTGAGCACGTTGGCGCCGAGGTCGGTGTGCCAGTGCTTCAACGCGTTCTTCTTGCAGAGCGAGCCCGCGTGCTCGAAGTACTTCCGGCACCCCAAGCCGGCGACCTCAGGGTCGAGGATGTGCGTGCTTCTCGAGTAGAAATCGTACGCGATGACGTCGTAGTCCAAGTCCAAGTGATCCAAGAAGCGCGCGTCGTACTGATTGTCTCCGTTGGTGACCAGCAGCCACTCGGCATCCTGCGGGCACTGATGAATCACCCGATCGGTGATGACGAAGGCACCCGCTTCGTACGAACCCAGGTCGGGGTACTGGACGACCTTCAGCCGCGGGTCGTTCAGCTTGCTCAGCAGGCCGTACAGGCCCACCATGGGTTGGTCGTCCGTCTGCAGCACCAGCGCCGTCCAGGCCTTGTAGTTGAAGTGCATGATCGACTTGAGCAGCGCTTCGAGATTGTACACAGGATCTGCCATCTGGCCCCAGAAGCTGCGCACCAGGATACACACCTCGCCGTGCTCGGCGCTCCCACCGCCGACGCCCATGACCTGACTGACCAGATCCGTCACCCGAGGGAGAGCGCCTTCCTTGGTGAAGCGCGCGTTGGCGGTGGCGTAGCCGCTTCTGCCCATCTCCGGTAGCTCTTTCCGAAGATCCATCGACGGCGGATCCCGCGGCTTCAACAGCCTCTTGATCTCCTGCGCGAGTCGCGTGGCGTCGGACGTCAGCGGCAGCAGGAAGCCGTCCCCGTGGCGCCCAGGCTTGCGCAACTCCTCCTCGGAGCCGCCGGCGCGGGTCATCATGACCGGCACCTGGAACAGCATGGCCTCCATGGTGTCGAGCGGCAGCGCCGCGTTGACCGACACGCTGAAGTGCAGGTCTGCGATGGCGACGTACTTCACTTTGTCGCTTCCGAAGGGAATGAGCTGCACCACCTCCTGGAGTCCCTCCCGCTCCAGATGCGCCTCGAGCCTCTCCACGTACGCCAGCTCGCCAGCGCCGCCGGTTTGCGATGGCGCGCCGATGAGCAGCAGCACGAAGTTGTTCTTGCCGAACACCTCGTCGCCCACCTTCTGCAGCGCCTGCACCAACAGCAGCTGCTGCTTTCGCGTGCAGATGGTACCTGCGGCCGACAGCACGAACTTCTCCGGCCGGCCGCCGGTAACGTTCCGCCGCAACGCCTGCTTCGCCGCCTCGTCGTGCACGATGAGCGCCCGTTCCTCGGTCTGCTGGCGATCGATGAAGCCGTGAAAGGTGTGGAAGTTGCCGAAGTCCGCGTGGGACCACAGAGCGCGCACGGCGTCTGCGACGAAGATGACGGCGTCCATGCCCGAGGTGAGCTGTCGCAGCGTGTCCATCTGCTGCAGGTGGGGGAAATCCACGCCGAACCAGAATCCATTCGTCGCTTTGTTGCGCTCCACGATCTCCGCCTCGTGCAGCATCCAGGCCACGCGCGGATAGGGCTGCCGAATCCATGGCCGCTCGGACACGTAGTTGCCCCACACGATGGTGTTGAGGAGCACGAGGTCCGGCGCCTCTCTTCGCGAGAAGTGCGAATCCAGCACTTCGTCCAAGCCGACGTTGTTCTGTCCGCCCACGGTCCAGAAGTTGTTGCCGCGAAGCTCCAGCAGCTTCACGGGGATGTCGGCGGCATCGTACAGTCGCTTCAGCGAGCCGTCGAAGGGGGTTAGGACCGTCACCTCCGCGCCCTGCTCCTTGAGAATGACGGCCACATTATGCAGCAGGCGGGGCCGTCCGTCCAGGTCCAGAGAGTGGCTGAGCAGCGCCACGCGCAGCGCGCGCCGTTGGCCGCGCTCTTGCACCATCTTGGCCAGCGGTTGTGCGCTGGCTTCGTCCGGCGAAAGGACCTCGGCTTGCCGCCGCCGCTGCTCCGCCCGTTGCATTGCGCTCAGAATGGAGATGCCGGCGCTCTGCAAGTCGTTGAAGCTGTCATACAGGAGCTCGAAAGGATGGGCGCCTGGACCAGGCGTGCTGGCTTCCAACCCGCAGTGGTCGTTGTAAACGCCCTGCGCGACGCTGGCGATATGGAATCCCCTTGAGAGCATCAGGATTGCCCAGCTGTTGCCTGCGACGCTGGGAGGCGGATCCTGGTTGCTGCACTCGAAGACACCGCCCGCAAGACCGACGTCAAGCGCGGTGGCGTCCAACGCCAGGGCGGCGTGGTTCAGGGTCGGCAGCGGTGTCTTGGTCTCGTCAGGGAAGCAGGTGTAGAACGGCCCCACCAGCTTCACTTCGTCCGACAACTCCTCCAGTAGCGGCGCTAGCCAGTGCTTGGGGAACCATCGCGGCAAGTACGGGCCTCGACCTCTGTGGAGGGAGATGGGGAAACACACAACTGGTAAGACTCTTTCCCTCTTCAGTCCTTTTTCCTCCCGTAGCATCTTTGTTCAACCTTCGTCGACCGAGATCGATTTTCGTACCCTGAATGCATCAGAAGAAAGACGTCGTGCGCAGAGCGTCGTTGCTCCAAGCCTTTTCGAAAAGCGCCGAACAAGCAGGTGTCCTCGGTCACGTCCAGCCGCTTGAGCGTCTCCGTCTCTTCCAGCCTCAGGGCCACGCTGCCGATGTCGACCACGACGTAGTCCACCTTTGCGGCGGCGCTAGGATCCAGCTGCTGGTTGTGCGCGTAGTCCAGAAAGTACTGGAGATTCCCTAGCGAGGAGTCACCCTCCTCTTTGTACACATACACGACGAGGATGCGGCCGGATCGCTCCTTCCTCGGCTCCTCAGCGGTCGAAATCCGGCGTTTCATCAGGTGGAGAGAGGCGTGTGAAAGGCGATTGCGGACATCCACGGCAGCGCCGGCGCCGACCTGGTGCCCGAAGAGCGTCTCGTAGGGGTGCATGACGTACATTTTGTCCTCCTCCTCGAAGCACGAGCGGCCCTCCAAGGAGCCATGGAGCCAAAAGTGCTGCTGCAGCTGCGGCGTGGTGAGACCCGCGAGGTCGGTGTAGAAGCTTTGATATCGCGCGTAGTCGCATCGGTCTTGGCAGTCACCCCAGGGCTGGTCGCTGCCGTTCACCTGGTACGTCGAGAAGTGGGGTCGGGCCTTCTCGAGCGTCAAATGCGCCAACTTCGGGTACCGCGCCTTCCAGTCTGGCCAGATGCAGGCTTTCGCGCCGGATGGTGGCGTCGGAAAGAAGGCGTTGCAGTCGCGCTGCGACTGCTGAATCCAGCGCCGCCAGTCGTGGTCCACCATCTGGCCGTGCAACGCCTCCACGTTGAAGCCCGCAGCGAACACCAGCTTGGTCACGTCCTCCAGAGAGTAGCGGAAGCCGTGCGCGCGGAGTAGCTCAAGCATCAGGGGCTCCAGCGCCACCGGCCCTTGGCGGAATATCGGCACGCTGCCGTCGCGAGCGCAGCGCAGAAAGGGACCTGCATCAAGTCATGAATGATATGGTTGTCAATGCTCCTCAGGAGGCGATGGAGAAGCGTAGGGGTGAGGAAAGCACTGCATTTTCGTGTTGTTGGGAGGTCAAGCATTGTGACGTACCCGTCATGCGCACCAAGTCGGAGAGTCTGCTGGTGTACGCGTCGGTCCAGAAGGCGAACGCTGCTGCAGACCAGTAGGGCGGCAGCAGCGGGCCCCGAAGCGAGTTGTCCAGGAGCACAACGGCGCGTGCGTCTTCCAAGGTGTCCGGCATGACCCCAAGGGCGCAGCCCACCATCGGCACGAGAGCGCTGTCGCACATTCGATGTCCCCTCCTCTCCAACACCGTAATCGCGACCTCATGATGCGGCGCCTTCAGCACCTGCAGCCACGCTTGGAGTGACTGGAACAACACAGGTTTTCGCCGATAGAGCGTGGTGTCCGGCAGTATCAACCGATGCCGATATCTCGTGGCTGGTCCTTCCGATACCCCCTCCATCGCGTCCCGTATGCAAGAAGCTTGCAGCATCTGAAGGTAGAAGTCCAGGTTGTCCAGCCCCGCAACGCTGGTATCCGTGACGCAGTACAGGACGACGGTGACGTCCGGCCGTTCCAGCCGCTGGGCGCTGAGGTTTCTCAGGGCTCGACCACTGGCCCACGGTGCGTGGAACGACATGCCAATGGGACTGACACGGTGCCGCACAATCTCGTCCGCCGCGCTTCCCCAGACGCTTCGCGGCGGTGGTGCGCGGGGGTACGCGAGGTCACTAGGAGCCTCCCACTTCTCCCGGTATTCCTCTGGCACCTCTTCCGCCATCGGGAGCTTCAGATGCTTTGCCGGCGGCGGCATCTCACCTTGGGCAGCCGTCGAGATCGCTGGGGCGGAAGTCGTAAAGACGTCTCGATGGACATCCTGCGTATGGCACTTGTACATGCTCCGCACGATCTGTTGCAGCCGCTCGGAACTCAGGCCGCTTGCTGCGTCTGTGCGAAGCAATCGCTAGTCAGAGAAACATAGATCGACAGCGCAAGCAGTGGACGACAGCAGACATCACCACAAGGACAGGCGGCGTCCTGCAGGCCGGACTCCCATAGATACCAAGCGTTGGCCAGGACGACGACGACGCATACCCCAGCGAGGCCATAGTATGTCTTCTTAAGGTTAGGTAGCCTCGTGATATGCGCCGTTCCAGATGGCCCAGTTTGGCGGCCCCGTTTCATAACTTCGCCGCCGCTGCTGGAGCGTCAAGCAATCGCTGGTCACAGTTGTGTGCCAAGTGCTGTGTAGGAAGAGCGTCTGTTGCGCCATAAAAGATGCGGAGGTACGGTCGCGTCGCTCATGGATCACATTCAGCAGTCAGTATCGAAGATGAGAAGAGAGACTGCAGCGGCAGCGGCGGCTGTCCATGATCCCCAGAGCGCCGTGTACAGCCCAGGAGAGCAGAGCGGAAGTCTTGTGGTTGTCGAGCGACTTTTTTCCACCGAAGGCCGAAGGCCCCAAAGCGACATGGGCAGAAGTGATCCTCCGCGTGCGTTTCGGCTCGTAACTGTAAGAACTGGAGGGTACTTTCACGGGACTGTTTTTCAAGAAGGAAAAGATTTGGATATGAATTTTAGATAGGTTTTTGGGTAGGAACATGGAGAAAAAGGTGATGAAAGGAAAGGAGGATTTCTGGCCTTTCCGGATATCTCGTTTTCCGTTTTACATTCCATAGAATTCTGTTTCCAGAAGAGTTTCCATTCCACAGGCGATGCGGCGCAGACAGCAGCCTCAACCTAACGGCGCCCGAAGTCCAACGACTCGCACCGTTACACGTCGCCAAAGCCTTCCGGCCCCAGCGTCAACGCACACCGTACAGAAGGTGCGTGGAACACCATCATCTACGCCGTTCAAGAACACAAGTGTGGCGCATCGTGTCTGACCATCTCATCTTTCAAACGCAGCTTCAGAATTCGACTCGTCTCGCACCCGAAGACAGCTGAAAATGCAGATCTTCGTCAAGACCCTGACCGGCAAGACCATCACGCTCGATGTGGAGCCTTCGGACACCATCGAGAACGTGAAGACCAAGATCC
>JAAMXY010000240.1:8892-37044 GCA_019677205.1 Pinguiococcus pyrenoidosus | reverse complement strand
AGGGTTGGCTCCATGCTCGTCGGCTCCGCGGTCGGCTGCGGCTCCGCTGTCGGGATGCTCGTCGTCGGGCTCACCGTTGGTGGGAAGGACTCGATTACTGTCGCCGTATTTGTCCAGGATGAGCCGTCCGTGTTTGGGATCGCATTCTCGTACACGAAGCTTGCCTCCTGGAGCGGGATAAGCGTCACGGAGGAAGAGTCTTCCAGAGTGACGTTGAACACGGTGACGTCCTGAAGCCTCCGGAAGGACTGCCGCAGTCGTCGGGTCCTCCGGACGTCTGCGCCTTCGATCTCTGCGAAGTCCGACAAGGGAATGCTGGGATCTTGCATACGCAAGATCATCGGGTGCTGGCTGCCGCCCCGATGCTCAAAGCGGTATCGGTTGCGCTGCCCCAGCTGGAACCTGAGGGGTGGGTTCGCCGTGGATTCCTCCGGGACAACCCTTGTATCAGAAGCGCTAAAGAGGAATCCGCTGCCTTCCTCCACGGTGATGGTAAGGGAGACTATCGGGACGGCCGTCGGGAAGCCCGACGGCCTGGACGATGGCGGCCCGGAAGCTGCAAGCGACGGCGCAGTGGAGGGGACGTCGCTTGGCCGCGCGCTGACCAAAGGCGTAGGCCTTGAGGTCGGATGATGCGAAGGGGGCGGTGTCGTAGGGGTCGTACTGGGCATGGCGCTTGGCACGCTCGACGGCAAGCTCGTGGGCATTGCGGATGGCCGCAGCAGCGTTGGAAGGCTCGACGCCAACGGAGTCGGCCCGGCCGATGGCGCAGCGGTCGGTAGCGTCGTCGGGCTCCCGGAAGGGAACACGGACGGCGTTCCCGTCGGCGCGGCTACAGGTGAAGGCGATGGGAGACCGCTCGGCCGCGCCGAAGCGGAAAGACTGGGCACCGCCGATGGCGCTCCAGTCGGCATCTCCGACCTTGTCAAGGTTGGCATCGCCGAGGGACTTGAGCTTGGTCGAGACGAGCGCAAGGGCGACGGCGCCATCGACGGCGGAGCCGTCGCGCAGAGGCCTGCGCTGCAGAATCCGCTGTCGCAGTCATCGCCCACGAGGCACCCCTCGCCAAGCGGGCAACCCCCACACGAGCCGCCGCAGTCGACTGCGGTCTCGTCCCCGTTCTCGACGCCGTCCGTGCAGCTCACCGCCGTCGGAGCGGCTGTCACCCCGATGCTTGGCTCCTTTGTAGGCTCCGCAGAGGCTGCCAGCGTCGGTGTCGAGGTGGGAAGGCTCGATGGGCTCACACTGGGCGTTGCCGAGGGAGCCGCGCTGGGCGCAACCGTGGGCGTCGCCGAAACGACCATGGTGGGAGCCGACGACGGGAAGACTGACGGTAGCGCCGAGATCGTCTGAGAGGGCGTCTGCGACGGACCCGCCGACGGGCTCGCCGACGGGCGCTCAGTCGGATGTGTGGTCGGCGACATCGACTCCGTCACCGTTGGCGTCGATGATCGCACTTCCGTCGGCGACTCGCTCGGCACTAGCGACGGCACTGCCGAAGGAATATCCGTAGGCGTCAGGGACGGCGCGCTGCTGGGGAAAGCTGTCGGCAAGGCAGACGGCGTCGTCGACGGCACGCCGGTCGGGTCCTCCGAGGGCGCGCCCGACGGCCTGGCTGTCGGAAACGTGGACGGTAGGTCCGTAGGCGCTTCAGACGGTGCGAGCGTCTTCCTGGCGAATCCCAGGTCCGTCGTTGTGAGATAGTCCTGCTCATTCGCCAGCCCCCCGGAGACGACGTCTAGAAGGAACTGCACAACAACAAGGATTAGCCCTGCTGCTAGGAAGGCTGGGCACGGCATTTGAATCCGCTGCTTGCGACGCAAATTCCCAAAGCTTTGTGTTTAGCATCCTTGGGGGGAAAAACAAAAGCTCACCTGGGTATCCTGCAGGTCGATTGCTGCGTCACTTCTTGGTCGTCGGCTCTGCTCAACGGCGAAGACGTATGTCGATGGGACGACCGTCTCGTCGCGGTAGATCACGGCGTGCTGCAAGCCCTGCCTGTTCAAGGAAGGCATGGATGACAGGATGCCCAGCCTCCCAAATCTGGCCTGGGGATTGTCCAGGTCGTTGTCAAACTGATTCCACGCAAAGCGTAGAAGGAAGAAAACGATGCGGCTTCCCGCCGGGAAGACGGTGGTGGCGGCGCCTTGATCTCCTGGCGTCGGCAGGTACCGCAGCAGCACCGAGTCGCCGACATTCAGGAAGTTCCCGTCGACACGAGGGAAGACCACCACCATGGCGTTGTTCTGGTCGGCCCAGTCTCGCCAGCCCTCCACGTCGGAGTCGAGATCCGGGATGCGGTTGTCGCTGGGGTTCCACGCGACATACCCCAGCCCGTGCCGGTTGCTCATGGTCTCCGCCAGGAAGGTCACGCGCATCTCGCTGGGCTCGCTGAACTCAAAGCTGGACTTTGCGCCCTCGAGCTGCGTCGCGAAGACATTGTTGTCGATGCGCACGGCGTCGGGGAGGATTGCGTTCAGGTTGGTTTGAACGGTGTCATAATCCTACCGAGCAAAACCTGTCAGTGGCGAAGCTGATTTCCAGTCCCCCTCTCGCCCCTCAACTGCCAGCTACGCACCTCCGCGCTGTGCAGATCATTCTGCTGCAGAAAGACCTGCGTTCCGGGCACCCGCAGCAGCACGCCGTTGGCGTCGTAGGCGCTCCTCGTGCCGAACATCCAGTTGTAGTCCGTGAAGCACCAGTACCTGTTCCCGTTGCAGGTCTGGCCCCTCGCCTGCCGCAGCAGACCGCCGAGGAGCCACAGAGCCGTGGCCGTCGCGTGCAGCCGCATGGCGCCCCGCCGTCGTCGGCACGCCGCCCGGTGCTTTGGATAGCAGCGCGAAGCTGCCGCCTGGGACGGCGTGCGCTATCGCAGAGCTGCTGCTTCGGATCTGCTCAAAGACATCTTGTCACGGATCGGTGATTGGGTGAGAATCCGGACAGAATTAACGCTGGCCAATTGGGGGGCACCAAGGGGTGGTTGGGGTCCGCTTTCTCGGTGGGTGCAGCCGAACTACGGAAGAATAGCTTGATGTTGGCGTACTCCGAAAAAAGGGCGATAGCTGCGGCTGGCGTATACATACGTCATTCGTGTCAGAAGTTGGATCCATGGGTCATGGCGATAAGACATGATGACGTCACGAGCAACTTCAGATTCGGAATATGGGGTCATGGAACACTTCCAGACCTTTCGATGCCCATCACGGGCCGCATCCCGTCGCATCATTGGCCAGTGGGCCCTCTCGGTCTCTCCAATTCGCTGGAAAGTCAACGAATCGGCGTCGATGGAATTGATCGCCGCTCCCCCCTGATTGGTTGGCGGGCTGCTCGCAGGCGGCATTCGCGCAAAAAGCCCTCTTTCGGAGCGGAGTCGGCGCGCCCCACGCGCCCTCTCTCCGCACTGGATTGGCGAGCCTTGCGGACGCGCACCGTCTGCGGAGAGCCTGCGACGCGGAGAGCGCTCTCCCAAGCCTCCTCGGAGCGCCATGGCGCCTCCAGTGCTGCTTCTGACCGCGTGGTTTCTCAGCTTGCCGTTGGCGGCCGCGCAGGACTATTATGTGACGGACGAGCAGTGGCTGTTCGGCACCAAGTCCGCGTACTCCTCGGGCGTCCTACTGGAGGTGGAGGGCAACACGCGCTTCCGGCGCCAGAGTCCCACGTACAGCACGCAGGACTTCAATCGTCTGAGAACGAACCTGAACACCATCGCACCCGAAGGGCAAAACATTAACAAGAACCAGTATCAAACCGAGCTGGAGGCGGGCGAGAAATCGCTGCTCTTCCTGAATGACAGCGAAGTGCGGATGACCTTCATCCAGGAAGGCGCGGGCTACCAGAATTCCCTCGGCTACGTCGCTTGGGACCCGAGCGACACGACCATCCCGGTTCCCGAGGTGGATCCGGCAGCCTTCCGAACTTGGGTGGACGTGAACAAGGTATGCATTCTGATGGCTGCTGGCGCGGGATCCAGAACGCTGTGAAGCCTGCTCACGAGACAACACCTGTAGGCATTCATCATTCCGTTTCCGCGGATCGATAGTCGCTTCCTGCCTGCGGGCGCCACCATCCAGCTGGAGTACTACCTCATTCCGGGGAACCCCTACACCCTCCAGACCACCTTCCCCGCCGGCAGTCGAATGATCTTCTATCTCTTCCCCAACGCGTGGAACGGGATGCTGGGCGGGCCGGGCTTTAAGGCCAGTAACCCGGCGATCAACTACGGCTACTTGGAGGTGCTTTGCTCGGTGTCCGAGCTGAACAAGGTATGTATGTATTCGTCGATCGTTAGAGTGCGGCCTGCAGCCTCTCAGCAGCAGCTCCTGAGCATTCGTACCTCCTCCTCCCCCTCCTCCTAACCTCCCAACCTCCTAAACCTCCCAACCTCCTAAACCTCCCAACCTCCTAATCTCGTGACAGGATGGACTGCTGCACGTCGTGACATTTCTTGACGAGACCGTCTTCCCGCCGGTGTACGTCTACGGCTTTGAGGATATCCGAAGACCTGGAGGAGACTCGGACTTGGAAGACGGTACGACGGTGGCCAGGAGATGGGGCAGATTGGCAATCGACGCGGCGGCTCATTCCATTCCCGCTCTCCCCCCCTCTCCGCCCTAGTGCAATTCTTCGTCGAGGTTTTCAAAGGCGCCGTAGCGAACGCGGATACCTTCTTCAGTACGAGCAACGTCAACCTTGCCGTGGCAACGGACTATCCGTCGGAAGCGCCAACGTCGCCGCCGTCGGTGCCGCCCACGCCAAGTCCGACCGGAACGCCGTCTGTCACGCCGACGACGGTCCCGACGGAGGCCCTGAGCGACAGCCCGAGCCAAACCCCGAGCGTGGGACCGACCGCAACGCCCACCACAAGTCCGTCAAAGACGCCGACGGTGTCTCCGTCCGCTTCGCCCACGGAATCGCCCACGGACGGGCCGACGGTGACGCAGTCGCTTGCGCCGTCGATGGCGCCTTCGGCGCCGCCAACCGGCGGGCCAACGATCACGAGGAGCGTGGGTCCGTCGGCGGCACCATCGCTGCCACCGTCGTCGACCCCATCGGCAAGTCCAAGTGCTGTCCCGTCCGCGCTTCCCACGGCTGCGCCGTCGTCGCTGCCGTCCGCGGCACCCTCCAACGCTCCCACGGGGCTTCCGACGGGCGTGCCTTCGCAGAGCCCCTCCGCGGCGCCGAGCCGCGGACCAACCGCGGCAAGCGATCCGCCGTCGGCGGCGCCCACGGCGGCAAGCTGCTTTGATTTGCTCTTGAATGGCGACGAAACGGACACGGACTGCGGAGGATCGCTGTGCCCGCCCTGTGGAGTTGGCGAGATGTGCGTCGAGAGTGGCGACTGCAGCTCCCAGGTATGCTCCGTTGGAATCTGCGGAACGATGCCCCCGACCTTGGCCCCGTCCGTTTTGCCCT
Source organism: Pinguiococcus pyrenoidosus (assembly GCA_019677205.1). Lineage (NCBI taxonomy): Eukaryota > Pinguiophyceae > Pinguiochrysidales > Pinguiochrysidaceae > Pinguiococcus > Pinguiococcus pyrenoidosus. The sequence continues at coordinate 31,632 of JAAMXY010000240.1, read as the reverse complement.
CGGCGGTACCGAGCCTTCGCCCATCCGACACGCCGTCGGTGGCCGCGTCGAGCCCTCCGAGCGCAGGACCGAGCGTGCCCCCTAGCACATCGCCGTCGGCGTCGCCCAGCGTGGAGCCGACGCCGGCCCCAGTGATTCAGCATTCCGAGGCGCCCTCGGGGGTGCCGAGTGAGAATCCCTCCGGTGTGATGAGCGCGGTCCCCACCTCCGCGCCCTCGGTGGGACCGACAGCGTCTCCGACAACGGCGCCGCCATCGCAGGCGCCGTCGCGGAGCCCATCTGTGTTCGTCAGCGAGGTTCCCAGCACAACCCCGACCTCCTCACCGCCTTCAAGCAGCCCGTCGGCGGTGCCCACCGAGCTGGCGAGTGGAATGCCCACTGGGTCGCTAAGCGAGCAGCCTTCGAGCGGCCCGTCGCAGGAGCCGTCGGTCAGTCCGTCTGCGGGGCCGACGCAGACGCCCCAGGTTGTGCTGAGCATCACGCTGGAGGCCAACCAAGGCTATCGATTCGCGTCCTCCGACCCGCGGGTCACTCCAGACCCGAGCGAGATCAACCCGCCGCTGCAGATGTCCCTGGAGACGAGGACGACATACCGCTTCGAGCATTACGCCGGCCCAGCCAACCCCGTACGATTCCGCATGGCCAACGCGAGCATCCCCCTCACGGACTTTGCCGAGGTGTTCAGTCCCGAGCTGGAGAGCTTCGAGCAGAGCCTCGGGCGGCACAACAATGGCCAGGGGCGGCGCCGCCTCATGGGCGAGACGCTCTTCTCGGTGTCGTTGAATCACAATACATACATCCTCTTGACGCCCTTTGCGGAGGGTGAATTCGCCTACGAGAATGAGTTGCCGACCCCAGACAACGCGACCTGGGCGAACTCCGTGACGGCGCTCCAGACCTTCCCGCCGACGATGACTCCCACGACGATCGTGCCCACGCCGCAGCCGACGAGCGCCGAGCCAACGTTGTCGCCAACGCCAAGCCCGACCGAGACGATCAGAGTACGTGTTTTGTTTCGTCTGTGTGTGTGTATTCTGTGTGCAAGTCTTCTTTCAATCAGAGACACGCAAGGACGAAGCGTACTGCTCACCGGTGTTGCCTGCCGTAGACGCTGGCGCCGACGCCGTCGCGGGATGGAGTCGATGCGGAGGTTCCAATCAGCTCCGCCACCATCGCAGCGTGCGCGTCGGTTCTCGTCGTTGTGGTGTTCGCGTCGTATCTCATTGCCACGCGTCAGAGGTAACGTCACTCCTGCCTGGCTTCCAGGTTGCCCCTTCCCGGCTACTGCTTTGGCAACGCTTGCTTTGACGATCCACGAACACCACACCACAGGAAATACAGGGGCTTCACGAAGGCCAAAAAGGCTTTCGATGGCAAGCCGTCGTCACGCAACATTCTCCTTGGGAGCATGCCTAGGTGGGTCGTGGTGTGCACAAGTTAGGGTCCCTACGGTCAAGCACTAACGCGGTGGACGCCCGATTTCAGCATCAATCGATCAGCTTTCAAGATCGAGGAGTACAAGGAAGGCGACGAAGAGCTCGACGACGAAAGCACCGAGCTGTACTCCATGCAGAGCACGGGCTACAACCCATACCCGGAGAACAAGGAGGAAGAGTACTACTATGACGATGACGAAGAAACGTAAGTTGCTGCGCCGCGGTGGTCATTGTGGACTCTAACTCTAAACGCCACAGGATGAAACGGGTCAGCGCTTCGGACATCTTTGGGAACACGAGGGAGCGACGCGCCCGCGTGAGGAATCGACCACGATACGATAGATAGGTTGTCAAAGACCACCTGGAGAGCAGCGTTGGCGGTCGCTGATCCAGGGAATGTGCGCTTGCAATCGTCTGTGTTAAAGAGAAAAGTCCCCAGCTCATGTCTAGACCATGTAGTAGCATAGTTTGAGATGGTTGTGTGTTTGGTGTGTTTGTGTACTTGCGCATCGATGCTGAGCCCCCCCCCGAGTTGATTTTGCGCTCCACGGTAGGTTGAGGAAAGCAATGCCTCACCAGTGGACGGTCGGATTGTGAAGAGATGGAACGAGCCATACAGGAAGTCGGAAAGATGGAAATATGGAAACACTACAGTATGTACGAGTCCCGCAACCGGAACTGGACGTGCTCGGACCGGACCAGACACCCCTTGCCGTCCTGCTTGCTCATCTCGCGCGACGTTTCCACCTTGGCCGCAAACCAAGGGACAAGCTGACCAAGGGACAAGCAAACCAAGCGACGGAGACGGACAGGTCGAGGAGCGGATTGTTTCGTGTTCGTCATTGGTCCAACTTTCGTCGTCTGTACTTTCTCTTCCTCCAAAGCGGGAACTCCGATTGGTCGAACCTTCTCGGAAAATCGATCGCACGGATTGATTGTTGCAATTCGTGCTATAGAATTTCCCAACAGGCGAAATTCTCAAATGACTTCCTCTTCATTCGTCAGCGTTGGCGCCACATATCCCAATCACGCCGCGCGGCTGAGGTGTCCCCCACTAGATTTCCACCTCGCGCCGCCGTCCGAAACCGCCCGTGCCAACTCCCGCATCCCATGTCCCAACAACGCCCCCGATCGAATCGTGAACGTGGCAGCTGAGTGGCCAGCTCATCTGACGCCATGCTCTCTGTCCCGTGCCAAAGTCTGTCCCGGAGGCAAGTTGGTTTCCGCCTTTCGCGTGTGTTGGCGTCCAAACCCTGCGCAGCGCGCCGCCCCCCTTTCCTCCGTCCGCGCGTTCTCTCGCGCCTCCGTCGCCTTGCTCTCCAGGACCGCCGAGAGACGGCTTTCGGCGCAAAAGCGGCACTTTTGCGGCGCGGCGGCGACGAAGTTGAATTCCTCGCCGTGAAACCACGCGAAGGGATCTTGGGAGCCGCACGTGTCGTCGACCCCTGAACCACGCGACGCGCTGCTCTGCGGCCTCCGCCTCAGCGTTGACAGCTGGTTTGGAAAGCGCGCCGCGGCGAACCTCCAAGGGCGACGCAGCCGTGCCAGCCATGGCGCTTCGACTGCTGACTTTGTGCGCCTTGGGCGTTCTGCGCGTGGGCGGCTGGCGAATGGCGCCGCCGCGCGGGACCAAGGGCGCTTGGCTCAAAGAGCCGCTGTACATGTCTGTAGAAGACCGACTGGATGTAAGTTGTGCGGCGCAACGTGCAGCTCTGGAGGGCCACGCCGGTGCCACCGCAGCTGTCTAAGCCGCTCCCCTGCCTCCAGTTTTCAAGCTCCATTCGCAACGATGAACCGCTGGTGCCGTGGACGCCACCGGGGGTGCAATTGCCAAGATTGACCAAGGAAGACGAAGCCGTCTTGGCGTCCGGGGTGCGTGGCTTGGCGCCTCCGGATGTGGACACCGGATTTGAATTGTTGGGTTGACCTGTTGCTGCCTTCTCTGCCATTCTCTGGCTGGTTTCGTCCTTTTCGCGTTTCTTCCGTTCTCGTTCCTTGCTGTAGGGAACGGTGATGCGGCAGACGCGGCAGAAGGGCAGGGGGCAGGGCTTTGTGGTGATGGACGTAGATGTGACCCCCGAGGAGGCGTGGCTGTACTTCTCCGACTACAAGGGATACTCGGAGGTCATCTCCACGGTGCGGGAAGCGTCGGCGAGGCCCGACCGATGGAGCCTGTGCAAGAAGCAAGTTTTGACACCCGCGACGTTCAAGCTTAGCCGCTTCCGTTTGAAGGTGAATGTCGTCTTCCGGAGAGATCAAGGAAGGTAAGACGCTGCCTCGGACGAGACAGAATGCCCAGCTTGGGCGGATGGGAAGCTGAGAAGCCCTCCTTCCCGCTGCCCAAAAGAAAGGGAGGAAGCACTAAGATTGCGCTTGTGCCGTATCTGCCATCTCTGCCGTCTCTGCAGGTGGAACATTGGGTTTGAGCTGGACCCGGAGTGCAAGAATCTGGTACTCACGCGGGCCAATGGTTTCTGGCAGCTGCAGCCGTTCGTCCCGGTTAGCGCCGGGGCGGACCGGCTGGTCAGCGCGGGCGACATGCCTCCGGGGAGTGGATCGCAGCGTACGCGTATTTGGCTTTGGGCGAATGTGGAGGCGAGTGCGCTCCTGCCGAATGTGATTGTGGACTACGCGTCGTCTCGGGCTTTCACAAGAGCGACCCAATGGATTCGAACGACGATGGAGGGGACTGACTGTAGCTAGCCATCCAGCCCTCGATCTCGCAACGTTTTTGCTTTATGATGATGCGCTGCGCATCGCATGCCTGTTCTTCCTTATGTACGAGTGCAAGCTGATGAGGGACGTCGGTTTCACACCCTCGATCGCACCCGCCTCCTCCAAGGTTGCTGGCCGGTGGCGCGTGAACTTCTCCACCTCCTCGCGGGAGATGCACGGCACCTGCTCGTAGTCGACGCCCGGTGGGATCTTCTGCCGCCGGTAGCCTCGGATCCGCTGCAGCTCCATCTCTATTTGACTCAAGTACCGCGCGTAGCGCAGCTCCGCCTCGACGAGGGCATGCATGGAACGTGGTACGTCTCGATCCAGCGCGTCACGGAACCGCTCGGGCGTTGTCATCCTGAAGGCCTTGGAGGCCGCGTCCGAGGTTGATAACGACGCATGCCGAAGCACTTCGAGCACGTCCCGCAGTCCAATCTCCGGCGACATCGAGAGCACCTCGGTCGCGTCCCTCAGGTCGGTCGTGTTGCCCACGCCATCCATCACTTCCGCAATGCTTCGGACGCCGCCGGCAGCCGCTTCGTCCGGCGAGCCGCCGTGCTTGGCCTCCATGCATTCCCGCGCGAGGGCCAGCCAGCCCCGCGAGGTCGTCCGGACGCGCTTCATCTGATCCGTGCAGACCTGGATCGCCCGCTCTCTGCGCGTCGCGGCGTCGACAGCTTCGCTGTTCCTGTCGACGAGCCCGACCCGATTCTCGACGCCAATGCCGTGGCGCGTCAAGCGGACGTCCGCGTTGTCCGCTCGCAGCGCGATGCGCCATTCCGCACGGCTCGTGAACATGCGGTACGGCTCCGTGGTCCCTTTGGTCGTCAAGTCGTCGATGAGCACGCCGATGTAAGCCTCGTCCCGATGCAAAACAAAGGAGTCCAGGGCCAGGGCCGCGGCGGCCGCGTTCGCGCCTGCGACGATCCCCTGCGCTGCAGCCTCCTCGTAGCCGGTGGTGCCGTTGATTTGCCCAGCCAGGAACAAGGACGGCTGCGCTCTCACGGCCAGCGTCCTGGTCAGCTGCCGGGGGTCGACGAAGTCGTACTCGACGTCGTAGCCCGGGCGCTGAAACTCGACCGCTTCCAGGCCCTCGATCGTCCGAAGCAGCTCGAGCTGCACTTCCTCCGGAAAGGCCCCAGAAAGGCCCTGCGGATACACGAGGTCGGTGTTCTCTGGAATGCCCTCGGGCTCGAGCCAGACGAGATGCCGATCTCTGTCGGCGAAGTTCGTGACCTTGGCGGCAATGCTGGGGCAGTAGCGAGGTCCCGGCCCGGTGTAGTCGGGCAGCAGATGCAGCGCGTCGCGGACGATGGCGTGCGTGCGCTCGTTGGTGTAGGTCTTGTAGCACGACTGCAGGCGATGGACGTTGGGAAGCTTCCGCGGATCACTCCGAAAGCTCAAGGGCGACAGGTCCGGCCCCGTCTGGGAAGCTTCTGCTTCCAGGCGCTCGAAATCAATGGTGGAGGCCAGGAGCCTCGCGGGCGTCCCCGTCTTCATCCGAGAGGTTCGCAGCCGGAGCGTCTCTGCAAGAGTCACCGCAAGCGCGGAAGCCGGCGGCTCCGCCTCAGCATCGCCGTGCCTGCCCGGGGACCGCGTGCGCAGATAGCGCCCAGCGGGCCGAGACTCCTTCCCGATGTGCACTCGCCCACGGAGAAACGTGCCCGTCGCCACGACCACCGCCTTGGCTTCGATGTCCATGGCGTCGCTCCTCACGCCCACCACGCGCACGCCACTGCCGCTCTCCTCCAGCAGCAGATCGTCCACCGCCGCCTCGACGACCCGCAGGCTGCCGCCGCTGAAGCGGCACTCCTCGTCGTAGCCGCGGATCCTCCGCTGCATCTCCGCGCGGAACAGATCCCGATCCGTCTGCACGCGCGGACCCCACATGGCCGGTCCCTTCCGCTTGTTCAGCACTTTGAAGTGGACGCCCGCCTGGTCCGCCACCTGCGCCAAGAGCCCTCCCAGCGCGTCCACCTCGCGCACCAAGTGTCCCTTGCCCACTCCGCCCACCGCTGGATTGCAGCTGAGCTCGCCGACGCTGCGCCACTTCTGGCTCACCAGCACGCAGTGCGCACCGGCGCGCGCAGCCGCCGCGGCCGCCTCGCAACCCGCGTGGCCGCCGCCAACCACCACCACGTCGCACGCGAGGCTCAGCTGCCGCCGGCCGCGCTTCCGCAGCAGCGTCGGTAAGGTGCGCGTGCGAGAAACTAGCAACGACATCGGCGCGAAGATGCGCTCCTCTGAAAGATCTTCGTCAAGGTCTCTTCCGAATCGTCGGAGCGAAAAAATGGCGGGAACTTCGGACTGGCGGCGAATGATGAAATTAATTAATTAACAGAGCTTTAGAGGGAGAGAAAACGGACAGAGGTGGACAGAGGTATGGATTTCCGGATTCAGGAGTTCGTTCAAACGGCCGAATCCGCATCAGCTGATTCGAGGAGGCGGAGAGTGCCGCCCAAAGCCAAACGAAAACCCAGGCATTTTCTTCGACTTTCTTCGGCTGCAGCAGCTGCCGCCGCCATGAAAGTCAAGGTGAAGCGCATCCGCGCCATCGCGTCGTGGAACTGGAACGCCAACGACGACTGCTGCGGCATCTGCCGCAACGAGTTTGAGGCCTGCTGCCCAAACTGCCGCATGCCCGGCGACGACTGCCCTCCAGGTGAGGCCTTTCCTTCATGACACGGGTGCCCTGGGGCGTACCTCGACGCCACGTTGGTTTCCCTGCGCCAACTGATGTCGCCTTCTTGTAGTTTGGGGCCGCTGCCGCCACGCGTTCCACATGCACTGCATCATGAAATGGCTGGAGATGCAGCAGAACCGCCCGGCGTGTCCCATGTGCAGGCAGGAGTGGCACTTTCGAGGAGACTAGGGCCCTCGATAAGCAATCAAGTTCATTCTCTAGGAGCGCATCAAAGACGACAGTGCTCTGGCTGTTCTTTCTTCTCGTATCAACGCGGCGTTCCCAGGCTCGGATCGTCCGCGTCTTCAGGATCTTCAGAATCTTCAGGAGCTTCGCTAGTCTTGGTAGCTTTGCCACCTTTGGGGTCTTTGGCAACCGTGAAGCGAGGAATCGCCTCACAACGCTCTGTACACAGCATCACACGCTCCTGAGGGCCTCTCCGCAGCAGGCTGCGGGTCGCCGGCGGAGGATCGAGGAGAATCGGGTCGTACATCCGAACAAACATGCCCACCGCCGAGTTCACGTACCGAAGCGTGTCTGGCCTGAACAGCGCCTTCACCGGCTGCGAGACCAGGTCACCCAAAGGAGAATCGCCTTCTCGCACGTGGACTGTACAGATGCGGACGTGAAGCAGGCGAAAGGCGCTCTGCAGCCCATAGCCTTCCAGAAGCTCATCGGCTGCCGCAGCTTGCAGCACCTCCACGTCCACAACGCTGGGAGAGGACGCCCTCGGGTCGGAGACGTCGTGCACCCCTGCCTTGCCCTCCATCGGGCTCTGCAGGCCTGGGCCGCCTCCGTTGGTCTGCTTCGTGTCGCGAAGCCTCGCCAGTGCGCCGTCAACCTCGTGGCGCACCTCGTCGAGGAGCAGCAGCATCGGACCACGCTGCTTCATCGGACTTCGTGAAGGCAGCTTCTCCGTCGATCCGGGTGTCGACGGCTTCGAGACGCTGTTGAGCCAGAGGGGCTTGAAGTTGAAGCCGCTTTTCGCAGCGCGATGTCTCGCGTCCGCGCGGCGGGAATGGCTCCGCTGAACCGGGCTGTTCCTGGGCGCCTTTCGCTTCGCCGTCGTCGGGGAATTTGCCGGGCGTCCACCGACGGGCAGCCTCGACAGGACATGCAGCTTTGGGAAGGTCACGTCCATCCGACGCACTTTGCCACGCGGCAACGTGCTTCCCAGCGCCTTGCCGTCTCTGCCTCTTTTCCTTGCGCCGCGACTTGGTTTCGCAGAGTTTTCCGGACGTGCCGAGCCCCTGGTCTGCGCAGAAGCGGTCACAGTGGCATCCGAGGCTTCCGGGGTGGCGAAGCTCTCCAGCGCTTCCTGTGCCAATCTGGCGAAGGCCTCTTCTTCATCTGCCGGCTCTTCGGCCTCCGTACCCTTGTCTTCTATCTCATTCCTATTCCTATCCCCGCGCTGCTGTGTGCCCGCGCCTCCTGGGTCAACCCCTAGCTCAACCCCCAGCCCTTTGCGCGCTTCGTTCGCATCGGAAAACGAGCCGCGACGATCGACGCTGGCGCTCCTGGGACTGCCCGTGCTATTGTTGCCGGTGGCCGAGAGCAGAAGCTCCTCGGACACGCCAAAAGGATTCGAGAAGAAGCGTCCCGTATCGGGCCGGTATGTCACGACGTCCGCATCGTCGTCGGAGTCCATCGCCAGCCAGGCCACAGCTCCGGACGCGAAAAAGCCAGGTCCTCCGCTTCGTCTCCAGTCGATGCATTCGATCAAAAGCGCGGGAAAGCGGGAAATCCCAAAGCGAATTCAGTAGTACAACGAATACTCAAACTCGGCTCAAAACTCAAAACTACAGTACAGTATCCGTATTCGTGCACTTCTGACTTAGGGCGAGTCCGGCGAGTCCAATGAAATTCGACGAAGTCCGCGGAGCACCTGAAGAATGAAAAGGTCGCCAAGCAGCTCCCCACCTTCACACATGCGGGCGTGGAGACGCCGTCGTTGACGATGAAGAGATTCGAGGGCCTCCGATTTCGTCCCATTACGGCCGAATCTTCTGCTGCCCTGCGCCTCTGGCTGCTCCTTCCGTCGCCAAGAGGCCATGGCTCCCCAGGGCATCAAGGAGGTGGAGTATGCCGTCAATGAGGAGCCAGATGACGGCGTTCTTTCCAGTGGACCTCCCCAGGTGCGAATCCCACGGAGAATCCCGGGGCGTTCTGGCGGATTTCTGCCCTAAGATCCACGATTTTTGCCGGGATATGCCTGGGCTAAGCTATCGCTTGTCACGCAGATGCTTACGGTGCTGCTGAGTGGCGAGGATAAGCGCAGATGCCTCGGCTTGCCCCTTCGAGATGGGCTGGTGGTCACGCTCGTCTCCGGGGTGGGCCTTCTGACGGACCTCTTCGACTTCAGCGTGATCAACATCGCCAAGCTGCTGTTGGAGGAGGAGTACGGCACGATGAGCGCCACGACGGAAGGGCTGCTCACGGCCGCCGCGCTCTTTGGGGCCGTGTTTGGCCAGCTGCTGTTCGGCACCCTGGCCGATCGACTGGGCCGCAGGAACACTTTCTTGGCCTCTGCTGCTCTCACGATGCTGGGAGCCCTGGGCTCGGCCCTGGCCTTCCCCGTGGCCGGCTCGGGAGACCAGAGCATCTTTGCGGTGCTCACGGCGTGGCGCTTCGTCATGGGCGTGGGCATCGGCGGCGAGTATCCCCTGTCCGCCGCCAACACGGCGGAGGGCGTCGATCACCGAAGCAGCGGACAGTCGCTCGCTGCAGTGTACAGCATGATGGGCGTGGGCCTCGTGCTCGCTCCTCTGCTCTTTGTGGTGCTGCTGGGAGCGGGGGTGTCCTACGAGGCCACCTGGCGTTTGGGCTTCGCCGCCGGGGCGCTCCTTTCCTTCGGCGGACTCGTGCTGCGCTCCAGGGAGCTTCGCGAGACCGAGGCCTTCCAGGAGGAGCGGAGGCTTCGGCAGGAGGCCGCGAGGCGACACGAAGCGGAGGAGACCACCGACTGGAACAAGTGGATGCTACCCTTGATCGGCACGTCCGTGACGTGGTTCCTCTACGACATCGTGCACTATGGCTTGGGCCTGTACTCCAGCGAGATCCTGGGGCACAACTCGGATCCCTTTGAGAGCGCCGCGGCCGTCCTGGGGGTGAACGCCATCGCCATGCCTGCCTTCTTCATGGGCATCTACTTCGTGAAGGACAACGTGCTGGGCCGCCGCGACAGCCAGACGCTCGGCTTCCTGGGCATGATGGTCATCTTCTTCATCATCGTCGTGACCAAGGGCAGCGTCTGGACGGAGACCAGAGACGACGAAGACCGGGACGAGCTGAACTGGCCGTACGGCTACTCGTACTGGGTCTTCCTGATCTTGTACACCGTGCAGCTCATCTTCGACGCGGCCGGCCCGGGCATGAGCACGTACGTCATCCCGGGCGAGATCTACCCGACGCGCATTCGGGGCACGGCCCACGGATTCTCGGCGGCCTGCGGGAAACTGGGCGCCGTGCTTGGCTCCTTTGCGATCCCAGCCATGCGGGATGCGATCAATGTCGAGTCGGTGATGATTCTGTGCATCTTCGTCACGGCGCCTGCGGCGCTGATCACCATCATGCTGACGCCGGGCTACGCAAATGCCGACCTTGGCCTTCTCCGTCAGGTCTCCCACGATGGGGACGACAAAGCCATCGCGCTGCTGTACAACGGTTCCATCATCCGCGAGCGCGTTTGCGAGGAATACCGCCTGCCGAAGCAGCCCGTGTCGCGATGGTTCCGTGAGGCCACGATGGCGTTCCTCGCTCTCTCGCCGCTGAGCAAGCCGAGTCTGGCGGTGAAGGAGTATCTCGAGCAAACGATTGCCGAGAGCATGAACATTTCGGAGGGCGATGGCTTCGAAAAGTGAGGAAGAGCGCGGAACGGGGAGACAGACCAGGGGACAGCCGGCGAAGTGCGTGTGTCTTGCTCTAGGGGTCGCTGACTTGCGACCAGTGCCCGTCCTCTCCCACAATGATGCGAGTCGTTTGGTCCTCTGTGGCGTGCTTGATTGACACCGTTTTTTGCTCGCTTGCGTCAGCCTGGCCAGGCCCGTCTCTGTTTTGGTGAAGGTCCGCCTCGGAAACCCCGACGTTGAAGATGTCAACGGCAGCGATCCTAGAAATGAAGGTGCTGCTCCATTAGATCACTGAAACTCTCCGTGGCTTCGAAACCTCGTGTTGGCTTACTGGAGGGCCTCATTCAACGTGTCGATCTCGTCCCGGTAGGCTTGCAGCATATCCTCCAAGCCTTTTCGAGCCTTCTGCTCTCGCCGCACGGCATCCTGAGCGTCTTGCTTTTCGATTCCCAGTGTTTTCGCCTGTTGACGCGCGAAGGAGCGGGCGGTGAATTTCTCACAATGTCGCGTAGCGGGCGCACCCCGAATCCTACCCGCCGCATTTCCTTCTCGAGCTCCACGCGCACCGCTTGGGTCTCTTTCTTCAAGTCGTCCGTGGTGACAATCCAGAGGCGCACAAGGCGCCAAAGCCGACAAATGCCCAGGACGCGGACCGTGAGATTGCTGCGTAGGAGCGCTTCGTGAGGCGTGGCCTTCCTCTTGGTCACGATTAAGCACTCGGTGGGGGGGGCTTGTCCGTCCGTACCCGAGGGTGAGCCGTGCCGCGAGCGAGACGCACAGCACAGCTGCGTCGGACGCGTATCCAATGTGACTCCAAAACCTCGTCCCAAAGCAGAACATGAGCAAAGCGCATTCGATCACGGAGAACACCAATGTGAAGCCGGAGAACGCCCGTAAGCCTGCCGAGAAGCCACCGTGAATCGACTATTTGTGACTCGCCGTCGCCATGCGGACAAGGGAACGAGCACGACGCGGCGTACCTTGCTCTGCGCCCACGATGGCCCACTTTCGATAGTAGGCGACTGTGCTCTCGCTCGTTGCAGCGGCCGCCTCCCCACACTGGCATCGCAGGAGACTCTCGGCCACGGCGCAGAAAAGATCTAGCACAACCAGCGCCGCAGTCACGAGCTGCACCTGAGGAGGCCATCAGCAGGAGCAGCAGCAGCATTACTCTCAGCATCTGAAGCGGTATCATTCCTTTGCTTCTATGTGACTGCTTTTCAACCGTTCCTTATGCTGACGTGCCCGTATTGTGACGTGCTAGGCTGCCTGCACTCACCTCGTAGAGCTCGAGGAAGCTGCCGACGTCACGGAAGCCAAACTTCGGCTCCTCTGCATCGCCATCGCCTCGATCCTTTGCTTGGCTCCTCGCACGGTTCATCTGCGCGTGGAACTCCTCGAAGGACAGTGGATCACCGTGCCTGCAAGAGATGCCCCTCAGCCTTCGAACGCAGCCCGGGCTCCGCGCCCTGAACCTCTCTCACCCACTCCGCAGCGGAACTGGAACCTCGGAAGTCATTGGAAGCTTCTCGTCGGCTAATGATCCGTTCCCAAGAGGGCCGTCTAAGGGCCCACAGAGACGCGGGCGCTTGGGAAACGCGCTGCGGTGAACAAGAACATTTTTGAACCCTCTTGCTGCGGAAGTCCGGAAAGTCCGGAAAGTCCGGATCTGGTCCGACATGGTCCGACATGGTCCGACATGGTCCGGAAAGGTCGACCTCCTTCTTCTTTTGAGCGCTGACCTTCCAGCGTTCAAAAAATGTTCTCAAAGGCCACAAGGCGCCTCCGCGCCGACCTCTTCCCAATTTTGGAGGGTTTCTACAGTCCAAGCACTTACTGTGGTGGACAAAAGGAGTGAAGGAGCGGGAAAAGATGAGTACAGCCTCGCTTCCTGCAAAGCCGCCTCCCGCAGACCCATGCAGGGCCGCCGAGGCCGAAGCAAGGCAGCGAGATTTGCAGCACGAAGACGCGATTGTCTCTCTGTTGGCAGCGCTGAAGCATCCCAGTAGCCACCGCTTCGATGGCTTCGGCTCGGCAGCAGTGCACCCCGACTTGGACCCCGTCTTCCCCCCGGCGAGCTCAGACTTGCGTCGCAAAGCTCCGAGAAAGCCCGCTTCTCAGCAGACAAGTGCGCAGGGCTCGAGCAGCAGCTGCAGCCAGCAGGACGCAGACAGACGAATCTTCGGTCTGGATGACAGGTGTTGGGAGCAGAGCTCGGAGCTGCCGGAGAAGATTGCCAAGGTGGACCCCACTCTTGCAGAGCTGGTGAGAGCGCCGCTCTTTGTGGATGTGTACTCCCAGCTGGTCCAAGCCGCTGGCAGCAGTGGGAAAGTGGGCGGCGAGGTAGGAGACACGGCTTCTTCAAAGGGAATTACTTGGCCAGAGGTGGAGGATAGCGTGCCGTTCCCGGTGTTTGCGGCCGAAGAGGACGTCGGAGCAAAGGAGTTTTGGGATCCTGATTCCGCTCTGAACACCCGATGCCGAGACGACTCGAACTTCTGGATGCGACTCCAAGCAAATCTGGTTGCGAGCGGGCGTCGAGAGGGGCCCGCTGAGGCGTTACACCGACTGGATGGGACGGCGCTGGCCTCGAGAACCAGCGACGACGACTTCGAGGACCTCGTCGACACTTTCGAGCTGTCCGCCCCGCACTCGCCGTTGGAAGTGGTGCTATTCCTCGCGGAGACGATGCCCCTGGCGTCCACCGTGACAATCCGAGAGCAGAACTGCTATCTGCAGCTGCACCGCCGATGGCAGCGGGTGCTGCCTCGGCTCCTGGAGTGGCTACCGAGCGGGCTCTCGCGGAAGACGAGAAGCGAATCTTTCTCGCCGTGTGAGGAAGCCGTGGTGACGCTTCCTGAGGGGACACAGTTGGGCAGCTCTGTGTGCGAAGTGGTGCCGTTTGACATTGGGGTGAGAGAGATGCGGAATGCGACGCGGGTGGCGGTTCTGGAAGTTGAACTTCTTTCCGATGCCGTCGTGGACGAAACGCGGGGATACATCGTCATCGGCAGGTAGACAAGCTATACTGGCATTGTCAGGTTAGAGCCGATCCCTCTGTGGGCTTCTTATCACGTTGTCATTGACCTCATCGACTCTAAGCGCCCACTCCCCCCTCGAGGACATGAGGCAATTTCGAGAGCATTGGGAGCGGAGGGGTTGGTCTGACTATATAGGTATAAATTTAATGGTATGGTAGAATTGAAGGGTCGACATGAGGAATAAACGAAGACACCTTTGGCTGCAGCAAGCAGACTTTGGCCTCGCTAGGGAGCCTCGCGCTTCGACGCGCATGTATTCAATCCAATGTGGTATCATGGTATGCGGGACGCGGTTGTCGCATGAACACGTTGAGCTGCGAGAATGAGGATTTGGCTGGCTGGCTGGATCATGGCTGCTGTGGCTGGTGAGATGTTCAGCCAGGCAGCTAGCTAGACGATGTTTCTCATGCATCGCTCATCCTCGGAAGGAGAGGTACTTTGAAGTGGTGCGAATGCTGAGGAAATGGGATATGAGTTCTTCCGAAGCCGCTGCGATTGGCGAATCTTGGGAAGCAGTCTTTCGGACAGCCACGCACGCACGGCCAGAGGTTGCGAACGCCACGTGTTCGTGGATCTCGAGAAGGCGCCAGGTATGTTCTATAGAGATGCTTTAACCGGTTGCGCGAGACGCCACTCTCGGGGAAGAAGATATACATCACGCTGGAGATGTCCGCAGCGCTGTTCACGTTTTCCGGGGCCGTTTACAAGGCCGCCGATAATTGGTGAGAACCCAAGCAGTGCCGTGGGGTTACATCCAGGAAATCCATCGTATCGAGCACTTGTTCAGGCAAACGACAACCCAGTCCCTTTCAAAATTCAGCACTTTCGCTGTAGGAAAATTTTCTTGGCCTACGAGAGCGAGCCAGCTTAACCAGCCAGCGTACAGCTTGGGCTCGGTTGACGTGAGAGGAAGGTGATGAGCCATTGCATACGCGAGGCAGCTCCGAAAGTGGACGAGATACGACTGTTTCTCATTGTAAGGCTTTGGGAAGCTCCAGGCGCGAGAATGTCCCACTCCCGGCATCCAGTAGCTGCGAAGCAGTCGAATTCTTCCGTCCAATCAGGCTCAGTCGTCACGTGACAAAACAGCAATACGATGCCGACCATTGCCGACCCGACGTTGCCTCGGTCCTGGCCGTCCGTAAGGCGGAGCGGATGAGTTCCTTTCCCTATCCTTGCGGTCCAAGCAGTCCAGCTCTCCACTGCGCCGCCGCCGTCGCGCCCCGCAGCTTCTCCTTTCCCTCAGCATCTGAAGTGCCACGGAGCCCCCAGGCGCCAAAGCAAAGCGTGAGCGTCCTCGAGTACCGCCGCGCATCATCCAGCGCACTTTGCAGCCAAACCGTGAGCGAATGCAAGAGTCAGTGCCCAGCATGACCCCCGAGCGGATGGATCTCGGCGTCCCGCATCCTCCCAGCCCCGAAGGTAGGCAGCTACCAGTCTGGCTTGCTTCGTGGCTGCGTGCTCCAGCCAACGAGCTGTGCCGAGCGAAGGAACGGCAGCGCGCACCTCACGCTCCCTTTCTCTCTCTTTCCTCGCTGCCGCAGAGGTGTCGGCCGCCTTTGAGAGCTTGGACCTTCTCGAGGGTGACGTATGCGCCTCCTTCGCCACCGACGCCAGCAGCGGCGTCGACGTCCTGGACTGCGTGGACGACTACGAGCATGCGAACAGTCACTTGACTGTTCCCATACTATCCAACTTCCTCGCGGATCCCGCCAAAACCGCGTCGCTTGCCGCCCCCTCCGTCCCGGAACTGCCGCTGGTGGAGGAGCGCTCCGGCGGCGTCATCGCCTCCGACGCGCTGCTGGAGTCGGTGGCGAACGTGTTCGACGCCGAGGAGCCGAGCGAAGCTCCAGCCAAGGCCGACGACGGCGGCACCGCGGCCGCCGCGCCAGCCCCGTCCGCGCCGAAGGCAAAGGCGTCTCGGAAGTCCCGTCGTCGCACTTCCGCGCCAACGACCCCGCGTGAGGCTCCGCGGCGCAATCCGCAGCGCAGCGCCAAGCGCAAGGCGGAGAGCCAAGAGCCGGAGCATGAGGCGGACGCGCCGGAGACCAACTTGCCGCAGGCCACGAGGATCACCGCCGGCGCGCGGGTGGAGTTCTCTCCGCCCGTGCTGGCCGTGCTGGAACCCAAGTTCCTCGAGTGCATCGTGAGCGAGCGCGGACCCTACATCCCGGTCAAGGAGATCAAGGAGCTGCTCAAGGTTCTCGCCAGCTACGACATCATGGGGCAGCAGGTCACCGACGCCTTTGCCAACCGCCGCAAGCGCTACATCGTGCCGTACGTCAGGGGCACCGCCAGCGGCAAGCTGCTCAAGGACGCCTTCTACATCCGCTGCGTCAAGGCCATCGAGAGTCGCGACACGCCCCTCCCGCTGCTCAGCAGGGCCAATCGCAAGAAGCCCAAGAAGGCCAACACCGCCAACACCGTGTGAGAAGTGTTCCCGTTTTTGGGGGGTGTTGGGGTTGGGTGTTGGGCGTTGCGCACTCTTTGGATGTGTCGAGACCGGGGGAAGGGGAGAAGAACTTCAGGATGCATCACAGTCCCCACTTCTTTCCCCCACGAAGAGGACGGCGAAGCAGAAGAAGAGAGCGAGAGAAAGAGAGAGAGCGCAAGAAGAGCTCGTGACCGTCGCGATCTGCGGAGAAAGCGAGAAATGGTGGCTTTCCTTCTGCTTTGCCATTCGAACTACCTTACTCGTTGTGCAATCCGTACAAAGTTCAACAACCCGCCCACCAAATCATTGGATCGAAAACGCCGAACGCCAAACGCCAAACGCCAAACGCCAATACATACGCCAGCAGCAGCGGCACTTAAGCCATCTTCTTCTGCGCCACCGCACCAACGTTGTGCAGATTCATCAAGGTCTCCCACAGGCAGGAAAAGTACGGTCGCTCATCGTAGCGCATGCCGTGCTTCTCGAAGAGCGCGCGGACGCGCGGCGACACGGTGGGGTGGCGGAACTGGGGCATGCTCGGGAAGAGGTGGTGCTCGATCTGGAAGTTCAGGTACGCCATCCACCAGTTGGTCAAAAAGTTCGGCGTGATGTTCGTCGTGTGCAGGGCGGCGTACTCCACCCAGTGCAGATAGTCGTCGGCCTTGGACACGGGCAGGTGCGTGTGCGACAAGGAGAAGTTCGTGAAGATGTAAGCGGCGCCAATGAAGTCGTAGAACAGATAGCACGCCCAGGACTGGTACCTGCCCCGTCGAAACCGCCGTCAGTGAGGTTACGGGCCAGCGCAGTCCACGAGCAGCAGCAGCGCCTTGTACGTACCACGTGAGGCCGCTGAAGAGGAATCCGAACAGAAGCACGTAGCGCGCGATCAGGGCAATCGCCTCACCCATGGCGCGCGTCGACGCCCCCTTGGCGGAAGTGCGCTTCGACGTCATCGTGCGCAGGATGTGGCGGGGGTGCAGGTAGAACTGCCAGCCGAGCGCCACGAGGAGGCACGACACCGGGATGAACAGAGCACCCTGGAAGCGGAGCCAGGACTTCAGGATCGGGCTCCTCGTCTGTCGCGGGCACACGAGCGGGAAGACCGGAGTTAGCGAGCCGCCGATTGAAGCAGCAGGGTTGCGACCGCGGCCTTCTCTCTCACCTTTCCGAGCACGGCCTCGTTGAAGGCGACCAGCGGCAGGGTGTCAAGGTCGACATCGTGCTGCAGCTTCTGCGGCGTCGCGTGGTGCTTGTTGTGCTGGTTGCGCCACCAGGCGCCGCTCATGCCGCAGCCCGTGCCGTAGATGACGATCTGCAGCACGCGGTCCAGCGGGATGTACCCGCTCATGGAGTAGTGGCCGCCCTCGTGCATGAGCCAGCCGCAGCGCCCCTGCGCAAGGCCGAGGACCAACAGTCCGAGCATCTTCATCGCGACGCCGGAGAAGGACATGAAAAGGTAGGCGGCCAGCGCATGCATGGCCACGATCTCGCTGACGCGGTACACACATTCGGACACACTCGGCTCGAAGAAGCCCTCCTTCTCGAGCTGGTCGCGCAGGATGGCGTAGTCCTCGCTGAGGCTGGTCTTGCCATTGCCAGCGCGGCGGGCCAGCACCTCCTTCGGAGCCTCTCGGCTGGGCAAGCTGTTCAGGTACTTCTCCGCCACCTTGCTGCGCATGTGGAACTCATTGTAGGCCTCCGTGGCGTCTCCATTGCCAGTGAGGAACTTGATGATGGAGCCTCCCGGGTGCTTAAACTCGGCCACGTCGTACAGACGCCCGTTGATGAGAACCTGAAGAGACAGTACATCGTTGCGAACACGTTACGCTTTTGGCTCCCAGTTCGGTGTCCTTTTGCTCCCGATTCCGCAGCAAGCGCCACGCCGCAGTCCACCACACCGCTTCATCAAACAAAAAAAAAACCTTCCAGACTTGGTAGGCACGCAAGTGCGGCGCTGGGAAGGCACTTGAGAGTCTTGAATACATGGGCCATTTACCTCGCTCGCATCCGAGGCGTCGACAGCCGCTCCCTTCTTCACAGACGCGTTACCTCCCTTGCCCATGGTTCCAGTTGGCGATCAGACACTAGAGAACAGACACAGCAACGCACAACGCTGTCTAAGGGGCTGCCAGCAGAGAGGGACAGCCGCTGGATTTTCGGGCTACGTCCAAATTGAGGAAGCACGTGGACGTACCTTTCACTTTGGAAAAGTGATTCTAACAATTTCGAAATATCAGATGTGGCAGCTGAAGTTGGCGGGGCTTCGTATTGTCGAAGCATAATTGGGCGTTAGCTCTCAGAACTGAGGATATCATTGGGTTAAAGTGTGAAAGTGAGACGAGATTCTGGCGGCTGTACGACCTGCTAGCATCGTCGTCATTGGGCGGCACCAGATGACGACTTCCTCATTCGCGCAGCGGTCACTTCCCTCTCGCGACTCCTCAGTTTCGTCGACTATTTTCAGTGACCGCCAGAGGCAGTGTGGTTCAAAACAGGATCCGCCGATTTGGGGGGATTTTGGCGGGAAAAGACGCTCTTGTCCTCCTTCTGCCTCCTTTGACCACAGCTCTCTCGTCTCTCACAGCTCTCTCGTCTCTCTCAGCTCCCTCAGCTGTCTCAGCTGTCTCAGCTGTCTCAGCTCAGACGTTCCCCCAGGAGCGACGACAGAAAGCGCCAGGCCTCCACAGCATAGAAAAGACGCGCGCTAGGAAGTGGGGAGGTGGATCTCGGACCTTGGACGCTGCGTCCTTGGCGTTGGTGGAGATGTCGTGTGCGCCCAGGCGGCGAGGCCCAAAGGCGAGCTCCTTGGACCTGCGCAGCGCGACCGCGCGTCGGCGTGAAGAGCTGCTGCAGAGGCAGCGCCAACGACGCAGAGACTTTACAGACCGCCTCCGGCAGCTCAGCAGCAGTCATGCGGAGGCGGATGAGAGCGATGGGCATGCGTCCATGGAGATGGAAGACGGCCGGACTGCGGAGATGGCGGCCAGCGGCTCAGCCAGCACCGCGGGATCGGAGCAGAAGCGGCGTCGCCGGCGCTTCTTGAGGCTCCGGAGGGACAAGTGGGCCAAGCAGCTTTGCGTGCCGGACTGGATGCTGTACAGCAACGTTCCGTCGGACCTGAACGGCGCAGATCGTCCAGAAGCAGGCTGGTTCGTCCTGGCCAGACCAGAAGGTGCGAGCAGCGTAGCGTCTATGGCTGTGTCCCTCCTGGCTTGTGCACTTGACACAGCGCTGTGTACTGCAGGCACGCGCTGCATCGTCATTGCCACGCATGGTAAGACCACCAGTCGGTCGCAGAATGGGGCGCGCCTGCACGTGTGGAAATCCTTCCTGCCCGGTGGGAGCCGCGCGACCGCGGGAGGCCACGACAAGGTGGGATGTCGCGGACGCAGCCTTCGAGATCTCCAGTGTTTTCGGGATGCGGCTGAAACAGGCAGGGGTTGCGCAGGTGACGATTCTGGACGCCATTTTTGACGAGGAGCAGCAGCGCTACTGGGTCGTCGACCTCTTGAGCTGGCGAGGGATGTCCATGTACGACTGCCCCGCGGAGTTCCGCTTCTACTGGCTTCGCACGAACCTTGCCGAGGCCGTATCCGAGAGCAGCGCCAGCGCGGCCCTCGAGAATACTCAGATGGCCGCCGAGCTGGACAGCGGCCGAGGTGGGGCAACTGCGGATTACAGCAACTTTTCGATCGATCCCGTGCCCTACTGGGATTGCAACCCGGAAAGCGTTGAAGAGGTTGGTAGCCTTTGAGCCCTGGCCGGCAGCGAGCGCTGCACGCACGCACTACGAACGCTGAGGGCTTCCGTACCTCTCCCAGGCATATCAAGTTGCATCTCTTCCGTACGTCCGCGATGGACTCCTGTTTTACCAGAAGGCCGCCTTCTACGAAACAGGCTGGACGCCGTTGGTGCTGCTTTGGAAAGATCCTTTCTGCACGCGATACTATACTTACGGCGGCGCTGCTCAGTCGTCGGTGCTCGAGGTGCGTTCTCTCGTCACCTTCCAAGGTCCTTCCAAGGGGAAAGTGGACCCAACGGCTGCTCTCCCGCATGGACCCTGCGTTCCAGGTCGCCGATGCAGGAGGTGGGCGAGGCGTTCCCGCTACGGATTCGGAAGAGGACGAATTGGGCAAGGAGAACCAGGAACGGCTTGAGGGAGAAAACTTGGGGGACGCCATGCACGAAGCGCTAAGCGGCAAAGGCCTTGGGGCGGAAGAGGCGGCAGGAGCATCGGCTGGCGCAGGGGCCTCGAGACCCCTCAGGCTGCTGACCTTGGATGGGGTCGAGCCTGTGATGGAGAACTCCGAGGCGGCAATGGCACAGACGCGGCTGAGGACCTTGGGCGCCGAGCCTGGCGACTATGTAAAGATCTTGGTCGACTCCTGCTACGAGGCGGACATGACGGAAGAGCTCGTGCTGGCGGGAGTACAGGTGAAGCAGCTGTGCTCCATGAGCCGCGCCCTGGCGGATCCTTCCAGCAAGATCCAGTTCCAGCGGGATGCCAGGTACGGACACAGCATCAAAGCGTCCAATCGAAGGCTTGATTTGCTGGCCACAGCCCTTGACGCTCAGCTGTCACGTCTAGGAATGATCAGACGCTGAGGTTCTCGGCGTTGCTGGACGCTTGCCAGAGAAATGCCGACGAGACGATGGCATTCGATGGCTTCGGGGAGTCGGACCTATGAGCAGACCGCTGCTTCGCAGCGATGCTCCGGCCTTGAGAAGGGACGGAAGATGTCGGCGCAGCGAGGGTGGCAGAGCTGGAGGGAGCTAGATCGACGACCCTGAGTGCCAATGAACGGTACAGTGGTGACTTGTCTTTTCCGCTGCAGCGTGCACCGCAGCAACAGTTGTACAACTTACACGGAGCACCACACACCGCATGCGACCACGTTTGGTCTGAAACACTACGAATTACGGCACGCACTCCCCATCCTTCTAGGAGTGACCGTGAAGGCTGATCACGCAATCAAACGGCACCTCGTCTCGCCGGCTGCAACAGTACTAAGAGACGGCTGGTAGACCTGCAGCACCACGCCCCTGGCTCGAGAGTCTCACTGCGTCGTGTCTTGGCAAGGTCACAAAATCGAATCAGTCTATAACGTTTTCCACTTCGTTCTCCTTGTCCGGCAGCCGTTCGTTCGCACGGCGGCGCTGATACCTGCCTCCACGACGGCCTCCGCGTCCGCGGACCTGCAGGCAGCGCCCGTTATCGACGGCGCGGCGCCTCCACGCGGCCTGGTGGTTTCCGACGTACCAAAGCGACCGGCTGCGAGCTGCGTTTCTCCACGGTGAGGGTCGCGCCGTTGAGCTCCGGGTGCTCGTTGGCGGCCATGGCCTTCTCCACCGAGTCGGCAGCCTCGTACTCCACGAAGGCCCAGGTCCTGGTTACCATGCCCCCGCCGTTCTGCTCGTCGTCGTAGCTCTTGACCCGCTTGATGAGCGACTTGATGGGCCCGTACGGCCGGAAGGCGTCCCGGAGCTCGTCGTCGGTCGTATCGGCCGGGAAGTCGCGGATGTAGATGGAGTGCTCGACCACCGGCCCCTCCCTGCCTTGTGCGGCCGAAGGCCGCGGCGGTCTGCGCTCCTCGATCTTGACGGGCTTGCCGTCCAGCTGGAGGCTGTCGGCGGCGGCAAGGGCACCCTGCATCTCCTCGGCCGTGTCGAACTTCACGAACGCGTAGCAGACGTAGGGCCTCCTGCGGATCTCCACCTTGGTCACGGTGCCGTACTTGCTGAACAGGTCGCTGATGTCCTCGCGCTTCACGTCGCTGTCAATGTCGCGCACGATGACGGACGTGTTCACATAGTCCTCCGGAAGCGGGAGCACATCGCCTGGCGCAACCGGCGGTCTCCTGCGCGTCGGAGGGGCAAAAACCAAGAAAAATGCGGAGCTGTCAATCCCCAGGCTCCGCCCTTTCCGCGGCGACAGACGACTTACGCCTTGGTGAGGTCCTTCTCCGCAATGGTGGCGATCTCGCCATCCACCTCCACGGTCCCGGCTGCCAGGGCCGCGTCCACGCAGGAGCGCTCGGCGAAGTCCACATAGCCAAAGGTGCGCGGGACCCTAAGGAGACGGCAAGCGTGCGCACGTTGAGGCGTGGGTTGCAATGACTCGGCATCCGACGGTTCTCCACTCGTGGCTGCGGAGCACGGGGGCGGCGGGAGCGGAATGGCAGGCGAGAGGCTTGCTTGTGCACTGAGATACGGCTGGAACATCCTGCGCGGCGAGATTGCTGGCTGCCAGCGGGGCTGCCAGCGGGGCTTGCGCGGGCACCCACCTCTTGGTGACGCCGGTGACTTCACCGAACTTGCCGCAGGCCTCCCTGAGCGTCTCCGCCGTGGTCGTCCGCGCCATCTTGGCCACGTAGATGGTCAGGATGGGCTCCTGGCTCGCGGCATCCTGGGGCAGCAGGGGCTCCTCCGCGGGCGTGGCCATGGGAACGTCATCTTCCGCCATCCTGCTGGCTGCTGGGCCGTGTCCGAGTCCTTGGCCCTGCTTCGGGGCGTCCTCGTGTGCGCAGGACAGTCCGGCGCGCCACGAAGCTTCGGCGTAAGCGACTTGAAATTGAAAGCA
>JAAMXY010000238.1:0-10527 GCA_019677205.1 Pinguiococcus pyrenoidosus | reverse complement strand
AATGTGATGGTCCAGGCGGTGGCGGCACAATAGCAAGCTAGGTAGATCGAAACGCCGCCAGCCGCTGGACCTGAGTTCCCGGCCTGCAGGGAAGCGGAATGGCGCTGCAGCTTTGGCTGCCGTACTTCACACAAGCTCGTTTGCGTTCTCTTCGTGTGGAGCTCAGCAACGTAGATCATTCTACTCGCGATGAAGATGGCTTCTTGCAAGTGCATTGAGGAAAGGTCTCTGTCCTGTGCTCGACATCCTCTTCCTCCTACGGACAGCATTTTGCCACACCGCGCTCTTCGTCTCGGAGGCCTTGGACATCCTTGCGTTCAGACGGTCACTCAAATGCTGATGCAAAACATCGTGGCGGCAGCAGCTATCCAACTCTTCGGTGTCTTTAACCACGTAGCGCTTCGCTATTCCGTGCTTCCGAGGAGATCAAAATCCTCCGGGAGCGTCCCGCGCCTGTCCTGGTCGTCGTCGTCGTCTGTTCGTCGATCAAGGACGCAAGGCGCGTGGCTCCACCACACTCGGCATTCGCGTTTTGATTGCGCCAAGCTTCCCTTTGGTTCCTTCCCCGTTGTGAAGTACAGCAGGACGCCGGTGGTGCGAAGTCGCTACGGCCAGCCGCTGGTCTTGACAGTCCCCGTCTTCGATCGATTGGAAGGCAAAGAGAGATGATGGAACGGAATGGCGCACTGGTTCTATAGCCCCCGTGTCGCATTCAGTCGCTTCCGGCTCTCTTTGCCCTTTGATTGGGGAAATCTCACGGAGGCCTGAAGCACAACGCCGTGTTGGCCAGTTCCGTTGCCTCTTCTGGTTTGGTCTCCATGCATTGCATCCCATTCCCAAGCGCGCGGAGGGCAAGCGCGGATCGCGCCCTAGGCGATGAGAGGCGTTGAGACTCCTCGGTGGATTCCTTCCCGACGAGAAGGACCTGCGCAACTCTTTCACCGGTGCTCTTCCCGGGAAAGCTCCTTCCATGTGAGCCCCATTGCGACGGACTGTGTGCAGCCCCAAGAATCGAAGAAACGAGGTTTGAATCGAGATGACGGCAGCAGTCTGTCCCTCGAACTGCGTGTAAAAGTGCCGTCTCTTTCAGAGCTCCTCCACTACAAAGGCCCGTGCCTGAGGCACCACTTCATCAATGCTTCTCCGCAGACGGTGGCCAGCCTCCTCTAAAATAAGCACCGCGGGAATGCGCACTTTCCGCCAGTCTTGTGGATGATCCAGGTTCGCGAAGCCCTCTCGCTCCTTCACCTAGGATGCAGCAGCGATTATGAGCAACGGCGAAGAAGCGGTTTTACAACCCCGCCACTGCGGCCTGCTTTACCCAGTCAGCTCCTGGGACGCAGAACTGATCGAAGTGCTCGCATTGACCGTGGTCCTCAATGATGACGCCGAGGGCTCCCGCTGCTTGCGCGGTCAGTACTTTGTGAACGAATGGGCAGTTGCCTGCGAAATGCGTCGATCTTCGTCACGACGCTGAAGCGGATCCCGAGAAGCAGCATGCATACCTCTGCGGACTAAGACGACGCGGTGGTGCAGGACGCTCTGGTCGCCAGCTCCCTCCTCGCGACACGCCGTCTCTGGGTCGCTCTTGACGATCTGCGCTCGAACCCCGAAAAGATTGGGACTCCAGTGGGCCGCCCACGCCTGAGATGACTGCGTGTGAGCCGGGGAGGGACAAAGCGCGAACAGCTTCGGCGAAACCTACGTCAAGCTCGTAGCCCTGGACGCCTTCCACTAAGACTTTGCTTTCATGATCCACCAGGGTCACGACGGGTCCTGTCTTCCCTGCCGTCGTCATGTTGCCCTGCTTGTGCACCTCATGGATTCGGTGCGCGGCGCTGCCGTGACCGTGCAAGGTGGACCGCCCAAGCGAGGGCTTCGCTTCCGAGCGCGTTAGGAACACGGTCGCCGTGGGCTTGCTCCAAGGTCCCCTGCCCTTTGCATTGACTGCCGCCATTCTACAGAATGCAAGAGGCAAGTTGAGATCTCAGCAGCAGCAGTAGCAGCAGCAGCACGGCGGCTTTCTTATTCATAGCGACAGTGGCGAGAGGATGGATCCTACCTGAACGCATAGTTCGAGTCTGGCAAGAGATGCTCAACGGTAGCCTTCAAGGCGCGAGCGCCGGCGCCGCCGCCGCTGCCGCCGTCGTCGGATGCATCCAAGGCCTGCACCGTCCCGACATTCACCCAGGCGCCGCGGGCGTGGTCCACCTGCGTCGCGAAGGCGTGAGCTTTGCGACATCCTCGCAAACGCACTCCTTGGTATCACGGCGCCAAACCTCGTTGAATTGATGGCGGCGTTCGATCTCGTAGTGGCTGACACCCTGCCCACCGTTGTCCGTCGGTGGAGACCAATACAGGGCGACACTGTGATCGTCCACGATCTGTACCAAGTGTTGGGGTATATCGGACGATGCCTCGCGGCGCTTCAGCGAGGTCCCACAGGCGCACCTGAGCAGAGGGCCGATCGCCGAAGCCACCAGGTATGGTGAGAGGTAGCGTCCTGGCTGGTGCAGAGGGCGGGCTCATGCGTCCTCTGGCCTCTCCGTAGTAGATGCCGATGGCAAATGTATACTCTGTGTCTGCCTGCGCCAAAAGGCCCGTTGAAGCACAAGACCTTCAACGAGATTCGGAGCTTCTTTTCGTACCTCCAGATCGGCAAGCGTCGTCGCCAGCACTCTCGCGTCGATGCCAAGACTCAAACCCTAATGTTGTTGGTGTTATTAATGCTGTTCTTCATGTTGTCGTCAATGTTGCTGTTGCCTCTTTGCATAAGGCCTCTTTGACACGAGTGCGGAGCCATGCATTCGTACCACGGGATCCAAGAAAATCGGTCGAGATGTGACAGCGTCGAACGGGACTTCTCTGAAGCCGACGCCCTTCGATGACACTCTCTGGTATGTGATGTTGAAGCCGATGCTGGTGATGTCTCTCTCGATGGGACGCCTTGGTGCCAGAAGCGTCAGGACATGCATGACAGGCGGTCTGTACTCGTTGGACGAACCGGTAGTCGCAGTCCCACTCGAGCTCCACTTCGTTGCGAGAGACGCTCACGATTCGTGGACGCTGCAGACGCGGCAAGGTGTGCTCGCGGATCTTCGCCTGCCAGTGCTTCTCTTCCTGCCATTTGGCAAAGTTTGCTCCTTGCGAGAGTGGCAAAGGTTGGCCATGTGCGGCGAAGTGCACTGGGTAGCCTTTCCGCAGATCGACGGCCTCACCTCTTGCACGCTTTCTCTCCGAGGTTGATGAAGCGCCGGCGCTGTCCTCTGATCGCTCAGGCACAGCGGAAGTGACATACTGGGACCACATCGCGGACGCCGGACTCTTCTTCGTGGCCAGGTTGGCGTTCAAGAGGAGCCGCCCGAGGCCAGCCCACTCGGCTGGGAAGCCCTTTGCATACCACCGAAGCTGCGACGAACGCCATCAGTGCCCGAGCCCCCGAGGCGGAATCCTTGACAAGGCGCCCACAAGGGCCTTACCTCTTCGAGAGCTCGAACGTAGTTGCTCGCATCAATGACACAGACGAACATCGCAATCGCCGCAGCGACGTCCTCGACGGCGTCAGCATTCCCTTCACCGATCTCCGCTCGAGGATCTTCGACCTAGCGACGGTAATGATAAGCGTTGAGCGGCTCGACCAGGATTGGTTTCGTGACTGTTGCTCTGAGCACGCTGCGGATACCTTGGCGAGAATTACCGAGCCGGCCGCAGCAAAGGCCAAGGATCCCGGCCGAAGCGCGCCGTGCGAATGGGATACGTCCTCTCGGCCCCACGCTTCGTCAGCCTCGAAGTCGAGCTCGTGTGGTAGATGCATGCTAGTGACCTTGTCGTCGAAAGCGGAGGCCAGCACCGCCCAATCAATCGCGCTGAAGACGCGGACACTGAGTCCACCGTGAAGGGCCAGGAGGAAGGGGTGCGCTCGCGCCGGGCAATGGAGCGCATGGACCTGGCGATTGTCGAAGGTCACCAGTCGTGGATGGAGCGACGCCGGCACCTTTGACGCCTCGAGCTGAGCCAGGAGGTTGTTCGTGATGTATTTGGGTACGTGGATGAGCTCCGCGACGAGATCGCAGTCCGGGACAGTGGCGCATGTAGCCGCCATGTTCGCAGCTGCCGCGGCTTCGGGAGCTTGAAAGGCCTCCGCAACGATCAGACCTCCCTACGTCGCATGCAGCATGTCAGTGGCACAAAACCACACGTCTTGCGCCTCTACGAGCAGGGGTCTGGCTGCTCTTTACCTCGTCCTGAGCTGCATAGTCCCAGAAAAATACTTGATACGGCAAAGCCACCTCCTTCGCTACTGGAAGAGGCGTGATGACCGCTTCTTTCGCCTCCTGCTATTCAGGATCGTTACGCAAGCTGCTTGCTACACAATCGGAACATGGTACGAGCTTGTCACCTCTGCGAGCTGATGGATCTGCTGTTCCAGTGCAAGCGCATGTAGCACGTAGTGAACTTTGCTGCAGTTTGTCCTCTGCGGCGTCGCCTCCATGCTCTCAGCTCGTCTGCTTCTACCTCCTTCAGCTCCAGAGCAGAGCTTTTGCACGTCAGCCAGCGTCACGTTCTCCTGCAGCGCTCCCCTCGCTCGCCACAGCGCCTCCACGTCCATCTGCAGCGCCTCGGAGGCCATGAGGCCGGCAACGAGCGAAGCCTGCGCCGCCAGGGCAAGGGCCCCGAGGGCCAAGACCTTGGGATCGAGCATCTACCTCGCCTGGGTACCTGGCGCCGGCTTGCGGCTGCGGAGAAGTCCGCTGAAGGCGCGCGCGGCAGCGGCGCTCTCCGGACTCTGCGGCGTTCTTGACACGCAACGCAGGTTTGATGGGAAGTTTGAATCGACGAGCTCTACTACAGCTTCAGATCGTTTCCGTCAGGACAGACGGAAGGAGTTTCAACCAATCGAGTCCTTTGTTGAGCTGTTGACAGCAGCAATCAGTCGCTATGGCACGCGAAAATAAGGGGAGTCGGCAGACGGACGACATGCGGGCGCGCGTCGAAGAATTTTGCCCTTTTAGCGATTGACGCCGAAGGTTTGGGCCCCCCAAGCGCCACGATGCTGGCGGACAAGTCGAATCTCTTCGTCCTCGGTGGGTCACATCTGTGGAGGCTCATTGGGACCCAAAAAGCTGACCAAATTGCTGTCTCCCGTAGCGATGGCGCTGCTGGTCGCCGCGCTCATCCCTCTGGGGGCGTACTTGGACAAGCAGATGCGCCTTCCAAGGAGCTCCGACGTGCTGCTGGCGTCCTTTCCTAGGAGCGGCTCCTTCTGGGTCCGCTTTATGCTGGCGCACGCCGCCGTGGGGGACGCGGTGGTGGTCGACTTCCACAACCTAGAGGAGCTGTTCCCGGACCTCGAGTACGGGCCGAATAGGAAGATCTACGTCGGGGAAGACAAGCCCTCTGCCGAGCAGGAGGGCTTCATGCGCCTGCACAAGAGGGTGGAGCTGCCTCCGATCTACAAGAGCCACATGCCGCTCATTGCAGGAGCGGAGCCTCCGTGCTTTGACAGCATCGGTAAGCATGTCCTTTTCGCGCACCAGCGACGTGGTTGCGTGCCACCGGAGGCCTCAGCCCGCGGATGGCATGCTGAAGCTGCCTCTCTCTCCGCGCCTTCTGACAGGACCGGGCGTCGAGGAGTTTGCCTGCCAGTGCCCGAACTGCCCTCCGCACTTCAAACGGGTGATCTACCTCGTGAGGGACGGGCGAGATGTCATGTGCAGCTACTATAGTTTTCAGAAGACGCTGGGCCACGAGAGCGCCAACGCCACCTTTGTGGAGTTTCTGCAGTCAGAGGTGTACCCCGGGGTCAGCTGGGCGAAGCACGCCAGCTCCTACTCAGACTTTCCCACGCCGGAGGTGTCTGCCGCAAGCGGGAAGTCCGAGGCGGACGAGCAGAAGGCGCCGGAGGTTCTGTGGCTCCGATACGAGGACCTGCACGAGGATCCTCTTCGCGAGCTGAAGCGGATCATGAAGTTCCTGGGGGTGCGAGCGACAGAGGTCGTCCTGAAGGAGTCCGTGAGGAAGTCCGGCTACGAGGTCATGAGGGAAACGGAAGAGGACGGCGGCCTTAAGCTGTTCGACAAGCACTACTCCCAGCGGGACCCGTCCTTCAGAGTCGTGCGCAAGGGCAAGGTCGGGTCCTGGAGGGAATGCTTCGCAAAGGAGGGCAGCCCCGAAGAGATTGACGAGGAGGTGAGCTGCGAAGCCTAAGCGATGAGTTGCGCATCGCTCGCTCTGACCCGTCGTGCTCGTTGCCTAGGCCCGCAAGGTATTCAATGCCGAGTCGTTCGCCACGATGAAGAAGCTGGGATACCTAGAAGATGAGAATTGGAGCTAGCCGGCGAGGCCCGTCGGGGGAGGGGGGTTTCCACGCCTCCTTGATGTCGAAGAGTATTTTGTCTGTTTTGGGTGGTTGCAGCGTGTCTGAAAGGGTGTCACCACGACTCGGAAGTAGCGTGCACAGTTTCGCTGTGCAAATCATCTAGTGGGATGCCATACCGTCACGCGACGCAACGCAAGTTTGTCTATGAGGTGCCTCCGGAAGGAAGCTTCCTTCACACCATCATCTTTGGGAGGGTTGGGGAGTGTTGGGGCGGGTTGGGGCGGGTTGTGGCGGGCTGAGGATGGGGCCAGACACGTCGATGCATGTGAAACCGGCTGACAGTACCGACGAGCACCAAAGGGGGATGCAACACCTTACATAATCATTCCACAAAGCAACAAGAAGCAGACTGTTTGAGGCGCAACTCCTCCGAGGTGTCTACCATTACAAAAGAAGAAATCTCTCTACAATTATTCCGAACGGCGGGGACCGGAGTACTTAGCTAGCTATTCGCAGACCAAACCCGCTCTTGAATTTAGAGAGTGAAGGAGCTCTGCGTCTCGGACTTGTCACGCCACCACCGGTTGAGCACGATGATCATGACCGTCACGTTGTCCATGGACCCCTGTGTGGAGGCGGGAAGTTAGCGAAGCAAGCGCACGCGGCACACAGCCGGGGGCTTCGCACGCACCTTCTCCTGAATCGCTTCGTTTGCCAGGTATTGGCAAGTCTGCTGCGGATCACCATGTTGGCCCAGGTGCTGAATCACCTTCCGGCAAACCTCCTCGTTGCTCATCTCGTCTGCGGGACCCGAGGTGTTAGCTGCACGCCTTCCCTCCTTCATGCAGTCGAGGAGCTCCGAGCTTACCGAAAAGCCCGTCAGTGGCGAGCAGAATGAAACTGTCTTCGTGGGTCAAGTCCATCATGAAGACATCCGGCTCCGCGTTGATCAGCTGGGGAAGCTCTTCGGCAAGTGGCTTGCTTTTCTCTTTTTTGTTCTTGTTCTTCTCCCTTGCGCCGCTCCTGCCTGCTGATCGCGTCATGTCCTCGTTGTTCCACGCGCTCCCCTTGAACTCGATGTCACCAAAAGCACGGCTGACAGCAAGCTGCCCCATGACTCGACCGTTGATGACCACGCCTCCCGTCTTGAGGACACGCTCCTTCTCCACCTCATCCGACGCCTTGTGGTCCCGGGTCGCGAGAACCAGGCCTCCGTTGCGGCACAGAAGCGCGCGGGAGTCGCCAACGTTGGCAATGAAGAGCCGATTGCCACAGATCATTGCCGTGACACCTGGGACACAGCGGGAGATCAGATCGAGCCGCGGAGGCCCTCAAGCGGGCAGGGGGCCGGTGCTCGCAGTACCTGTGGACCCGTCGGTGGCATCCCAGCCGACGTCCTGCTTGAGGTGATCTACAAGAGCCTTGTCCGCCTCCAGATAGGCGTCCTTCATAAGATTTACAATGACCTCGGTGGTCTTGTCGAAAAAGTCGTCCGGCTCCGAGCAGAGCGTGGCGCGGCGGCTCCCAAAGTCCTCCGAGTCGGCCTCGGCAAACTCGACTTGCCGCGCCGCGATCAGATTGGGCACCGCCTCCCGGAGGCGGAAGCTCAGGAAGTTGTGCAAGTTGTCCTTGAGCCACATGGAGGCCTACCGCCGCACGTTCGATTAGCCAACGAAGTGCGACAGGACGAAGAGCGAGCTGGCCAAGCAGACAAGACTTAGACTTACCGCTGCGCCGCCATGGCCGTCGAACACTCCGGCGAAGGTCGGAGGGGAGAGATCGACGAGGTCAAGGCCGGGAACACAGAGGTCCTGGACGATGACCGAGCGGTCTTCCATGGTCCGCCGCCGGCCCTTCTCTTCGGCGACGCCAAACTCGAAACGCTCCACCGTGAAACCCGTGTTGTCGATGATGATCTGATCCGCAAGATTCACGCGGCGGGGGCCCAGCGCGGGACCCGCCAGGTACAGGAAGGTGCCGTTCGTGCTGCTCTTGTCCATGAGGCAGAAGGCCGGCTCCAGCTCCGCCTTCTCGCCCGCCTTCGGGGACCGCAGCGACACCGACGGCGCGATCTCGCAGTGCACGCGGGACAGCTCGATGTCGTCCGTGATGGATACTCCGCACTGCTGCGATCGGCCGATGGAGGTCTTCTCGGATATCTCGTAGGTGCTTCCCTCGCAGGGGCCGGACACGGCCTTGAGGACGAGCAGGTTGTTGCCCTCGGAGCGCGTCACGAGGAAGATGCTCTTGCCTGCGCCGAAGACCGAGCCCACGTCCAGGACCCATGCGTGCTGCCGCTCCGGCTCGATGCGGAAGGCGACCCGGGGAAAGTCGTTGGGGTCCGACGGCGGGTTCGGAATGAGGAAGAAGGCGTTCATCTGCGCCTCGAACTCCAGGTAGGCGTGGACCTTCTTGAGGGTGCACATCTCGAAGGCGCTCGGAGCCGGCTCGCCGTCCCCGCGCAGCCCGAAGGCGGACACGGACAGCTCTGTCGCGACGTCGGCATCCACGACTTCGCTGGCCACGCCGATGCTCGCCCCGGTGAGCTCGATGGAGAAGCCCTTGGCGTGCTTCGGGTCGGAGGGCGCCTGCTTGCGCTCCCCCGGCGGCTGGAGCGGCCGCATCTTCAGCCAGAACTGCGTCAGGGAGCTCTCGCGGCGGAAGTTCTCCGTCCGCTCGTCCGCGCTGAGGACTTCCGGCGTGTTCAGGCTGAGCACCATGCCCGCCGTCAAGGTGGGCTGCAGCGAGTTCTCGCTGCCCTGGCGGGAGAGCGTCTCGATGGAGGTCGCCTCGTCGTCGCTTCGGACGTCTGCCTTCGTGCTCTTGGTCGCCTTGCGGAAGACCTCGACGAAGCTGTTCCTGTGGATGGTGTTCGCCCACTCGAGGACGTTGCCGAGCGGGTTCTTGTTGCCGAGCACGTTCCGCTGCGGCTTCTCCTTCTTGCTCTCCCGCCTGGACTTGAGCTGCCGCCGCGACGAGGACGGCGCGCCGAGGCCCTTCGGATCGGCCTCCTGGTCCCTCGCGCCCTTGCGGCGCCGCGACAAGGGCTTGCGCGTGCCGCTCAGCATCTTGGCGTCCGGCGAGGTCGCCACCTCCGGGCCGGGCATCTGCGTGGTGCTGGCCACGGCCGTGACCACGCTCATCGTGCTGACGTCCGACTCCCGGCGCTGCTGATCCGTGGTCTCATCGTCCATTTGGCGATGCACCTCGTCGTAGATCATGTCGCGGAGGCTGACTCCGCGGTTCCCATCCAGCGACATGGCCTGCGGATCGACGTTCTTGATCGGCTTCACGCGCGTGCCCATGGGCGTGAGGAGCGGCGTCGCCTGCAGCTTGGGGGAGCCCATCTCGTCTCCGGAGCTGTCCTGCAGCGCATCCTTGGCATCGTGCGTCTCGATCATGACCTCCCAGGAGCTTCCGTTGTCCATGGGCGTGTGATACCCGTCCTCGTCCTCGCTGCTCTCGTCGTCATAGCTGCTGGGGTCCGGGAACTGCTCCACGCTGGCCCGCTTCAGAGTCAGCGTACGGTTGAACTCGGCCACGTCCTTGTGCGTGAGGTCCTCGCCGGCGTCCGGATGCTCCTCGATCGTCACCGCCGGCGTGGCGAAGAAGCCGCTGAGGCCCAAGGCGTTGAGAAACCACCCTCCGACGCCCGCGTTCTCCGCTTCCTCCCGACTCTACAGAAGGACACAAGCACGGTTTTCGTCAGTCGAAAGCCGCTCGGCTCGGCCATCGGGATGGAATGAGGCCCCAACACTCCGCCCTCCGTCTTCTTGGCCCTCCGTCTTCTTCGCCCTCCGTCTTCTTGGCCCGCCACACTACACAGCTACTGGGAGAGAGCGCACACAAACGCGCGCTTCGGGTGCTCAGCAGCCGACGCACTCCTCCGAAGGTACGGGCACAGGCTGAGGAGCAGCGCATTCAAAAGCGGAGGAGGACTTCGGTCGCAATTCGGTCTTGACATCTTCGTTCGCTCTTTCGCCCCGTTTCACCCACATCCTGTCGCTCGTGTTCTTCTTCGGATATCCGCGCGCAGCGCCGCATGTGGCGTCCCGGAAGGCTTCTCTTCTCGCGTGCCGAGGCCTGCGCGAAAGTACTGGCGCCTTCCGAACGTACCGGAGGCGGCGAGGCTTCCACCTGAGGCGGCGCGCGACGGCCGGAGATTTTCCGGCGACTTCCGGCGCGCGGAGATGACGGTTGCGACGACA
>JAAMXY010000235.1:6912-47023 GCA_019677205.1 Pinguiococcus pyrenoidosus | reverse complement strand
CCACTTTTCTCATGCGGCGCTTCATCGCCAGCTCGCTCGCGCTCCAGTGCCTCGTGGCTGGCAATGCCTTGATGATCCGCGGCGGCGCCCGGGCGGCCCTGTTGCCTCCAGCCGCGAACTCGCGAGCTGCGAGGCCTCTGAGGGCTCTCTCGGCAGACGCCGCCTTAGGCGGGGCGGTGGTGGCCACCGCCATAGCCTCGCGCCAGCTGGAGGTCCGCACCAAGTGGGGCTCTCGCTTGACAGGCAATGCCAAGCAACCACGGAGTGGTGTATGGCAGTTGACGAGGCTCACGGTGTTGCTCCTCAGGATCCCTCCTGGCGTTCTTGCTATCCTGCGGCGCAGGAAACGCCGGTCTGCTACCCAAGGGCTCGCCGGTGTACGATGTGGTGTGGAGTCGCGCCTTGCCCGCAACGCTGGCGCTCACCATCTTTGCGATTCCGAGAAATGCCAGCGACATGAAGCGGCCTGAGGAGCAGCGCCATAGTAGCGGCCAGAGCATGCTCGTGGCCTTCCTCTTCTGCGTGGTTGCGTCGACCATCAGTGCTGCAGGCGTCGGCTGCTTCCTACTGAAAGCTTCGGGGACCCCCGCCATGGCAGGTTGGACGTCAGCGTCAGCGTTCTCTTCCGTGGTCGTGGGGCCGAGGGGCCACGAGGACGCTGACCTTGGTGCTGCCTTCCAACAGGAGGGCCGCTGGCCATGCTCCTGCAAGAGGCAAACGCCAATCCAGTCTTGATTGCGCGGTGCTGTGGCTGCCTGGCGGCGTCGTACATTGGTACGCGGCGGTATCCAAGAGCCGCCCGGCATCCGAATGACTATCGACGAAGGGTTCACATCGCCCTCTGTCGTCCGGATGTGCACTTGTAGGTGGCAGCGTGAATCTTCTCGACGTGGCTAGCAGGGAAGGCATGGGAGCCGACGTGGCCGGGAGGGCAAGGCTGACGGGGCTCGCAGCTGCCGACGTCGCTCTGATGGGGCTGTACTTCTCCGCCCTGCTTGCGTTCCGATCTGGCCGGGCTCCTGTGGACTCTGCTTCTCCGCCTGGCGCTCGTCAAGAACCTGGCGCCTTGCTTCGCGCAGCCGTGGGCGCCGCTCAGGTTTTTCTGGGCCTAGCTTTTGGAATCTTTGCCGACGTCGTAGAGCAGCTGATCGGCGTTCGAGGTTCGTCAAGTGCCAATGCAAAGCCTCTGGAAGCAAGGGCTCCTCCAACAAGTGAAGATCCAGGATCAGCCGCAGCAATCACGGTTTTTTTGAGCTTGGCGGCAAACCGCCTCTTGGAGCTGCGAGATAAGTTCTGGTACGACACCTGGAATCGCATAGCAGCTCCGCTGGCATGCGTCTGCCTGTACATGTTCTTCTGCGCCATTGGAGCCGAGACAAGGATCGGGGGTATGTACCAAAGGGATCTGCTGCCCGTCTTATCTCTGCACTGCTCACCCAAGCATCGCCTCCAGACGGCGGGGCTGGAAGCGGCGGCGGAGCGATGTTTTTGCTATCAGGTCTCGTCTTGCTTGGTCATGTAGCAATTGCAGGGGCGTTGTCCGTTGCATGGTACGGGTTGCTTGTGGGAGCGAGCAGCCGCAGGGGGCATCCACATGCACTGACCATATCCCGCCTGCAAAGGAACAAGCTGCCGAAATCCTGGCGAGTTGGGGGTAGCATCACCAGAGACGCATTCGTCGTATCCTCCAATGCCGCCATTGGCGGAGCAGCTACCGCCGCTGCCTTCTCGGGGGCAATACGAAGGTGAGGGCTCGCGCGGTGCTGGCCACCTTTTCTGTGTTCGGGGAACCGACATTTCGTGTTGCTCCCCAGACCAGAGATGGCGCTGCCGGCAACCCTGTGCGGGGCGCTGGGATACGCAATCGGTTCCGGCATCGGCTTGCAGATTGTTGGATACCTCCGCTTGCTCGCGTAGCGAACGTGAAAAGGACCTGGCATCGTCAACCCGGCCCGATGCCAACGCCTGACCTTCGTGTCCGCTTTCCTGTTCCGGTGTGAGGTGCGTCCAAGGGATTCTCGATTGTAGATAAATTTGCGTCAAGGGGAAGCCTTGGGAGCAGATAGCAAGGCTTGTATCCGCCTGTATTCGCCTGTATCCGCCTCAAAAAAGGGGGGATATCGTGCACAAATTGCGTGGGCAGGTGCCCAGCGCGGAAATTGCGGACTCGCTCTGTAGTCCATAGACAAGACTGCGCTTGCTATCTAGCTCTGTAGTGCATAGACAAGACGATTCTTACTATCTTGCTCTAGAGTCATAGCGATGGCTATCGGCCCCACTGGCGGTCGGCGCGTTGCCCCACATGCTGCCGGGAGCAAAGGCAATGTCGAGGGATGAGACCCACGACTCATCGAGGCTGAAGCCTCCCATGAAGGATTCGTCCTGGAAAAAGGCGGCGGCGATGCTAACCAAGGTATCCCACCGGAGCGCAGCAGAAGGGAACTCAACGGCGGGTCGCTCGCCCAGCCTGGCCATGGACAGGACTCGTTCTAGAGTCGCCACCGGCACCAGCATGACCCGCAACTTCGACGTGCGCATCTTCTTCTTGGGGTCCACCTCGTTGCACCACGCGAAGGCGAAGTTTGAGACGTCCACCGGGAGACCCACTGCGGCTCTGAGCCAGCCTTCGGGCATCAGACCCGACAGCTGGTTGATGGTGAGGATCTTGATGCTGATCGCGTCTTCCTTGGACAGTGGAATGATGGGCTGCCCGACTTGTGTTCGCTCCGCCGCCTTCAAGAGCACGTTGCGCCCGTGGTCGTCCAGCACAAAGTCCTTGAGCAGCTTCTCCGCGATCGTCCGGAACTTGAGCACAACCCGCTGCGTCGGCTCTTCCGCCCGCAGCTTCCTGGTCAGCCGCGGACTTCTGCGCCTGGCAATGTCCTCCTGCGGCAGCGCCGGGTCCAGCATGTTGAGCGAGATGTTCACAATGTCCGGGAACCTGCCAGGTTGCAACCAACAACGCCTTAGCCACGCGATCTCCGCTGCGTAGGCCTGATGACGACAGCAAGAAGGACGACGACGAGGACCATCCACAGGTCCTTTTTCAACGCCCGCGATACCTGGCGGCCTTCCAACGCTGCATGCCCATGTACGAGGCGTAGACAGTGAGCAGCACCGTGGCGAGCCATTGCAATTCGCCCTGGAAAGCCAGCAGCTTCAGCAACAAACTGGCCAGATTGATCCCGTGCGCCTCCAAGTCGTGAACGGCCCCCAGAATGCTGCCTCGCAGCAGCATGAGGAAGCCGCAGAGGACCACAGCGAAGGCGGGGAGCACCACATAGGCTGTAGACTGCGGAATCTTCTTGTCCTTCATCGCGGCGTCGCTAACTACCCTTGCAGAAGCTGTTCCATAGCGTCCGCAGCAAAAAAGAAAATCCACCTCACTTTCGTTGATTTCAGGAATGGAGATAATATCGATAATACTCATTGGCCAGGCCAGAAGATGATCCATTTCGAAATTTGCTTTTGGTAGGAATGTTGCTATCAGATCCGGAGATATCGAGGTTCGTAATCGAGAGATCGCAATGGAGCACCTAATCCATTCGATTTTAAACGTTTTGAAAGCAAGACCTCCCGCGTTCGCTGACAAATCGAGTTCGTTGGTCTTGGCGCCAAGACGACTTCATGGGCGGCCATGACCGACCCGACCTTCCAGTTAGTTGAGGCGCTGCTAAATCCAGACAATGACGTGCGGAGAGCCGCGGAAGCGACGTTCCACCAGTGGCGGTAATGCGTTTTCTCCAGAGAGTTCGTTTCTCCCCGGCACACAGCGGCGCTGCTCAACGCTTTCCGCCTCCGCATGGCGTTTTCGTCACCGCAAGCGAACGACTCCAACACATGAATCTCGTTTGTACCGACAATCTAGGGCGGAGATGCCGGCGATGCTGCTGCAGAGACTGCTGGGTTTGAGTTTGAATGAGGAGTTCGGCAAGGTCTCGCAGTTGAGCGCCGTGCTCTGCGGCCAGGTGCTGGTGGACAAGCAGGGCTTTGGAATCGGCGTCGGCACGAGCGTCGGCGTGGGGCGAGTCAACTGGAAAGCGCTGGAGAATCAGCAGAAGGAAGTGCAGGAAGGTATCTATCGGCAGAAGTCCCTCGGCTTGGCCGGGAGGGGAGGGTGTTGGGGACGGCGGACTTACTCCACTGAATCAACTCCGGCGAAACTAGGACTGCTGCAAGGCCTCGCTACCTGCCCATCGCAGCTGGTGCGCCGCACCCTGGGAGATGTCGCGGCGACGTTGGTGCTAAGCTTGTACAACGAGGCCGACGGACCAGAGGTGAGCTGCTCCAGGGCCTTCTTCACCAACAGTCCGAAAATCTCATGCGCACGTCGCCCAGCATCCTTGGCCGGAACTTCTAGATTTCGCGTTGAAAAGTGGCAGCAGGAGCAAGAATCTTACAACAAGGGATGCGGCGCTAAGGTGAGCCGAGGGACGCGGGGGGCTTTCCCAGGGACCCGTTGCCGCTCACGGGCTTGCCAACCCGTAGGATCCTCGCCCATACCGCCGACAGACTGGCCTCGCTGGAGCCCGCGGGTCTGTATGAGACCCTCGAGCTGAATCTGAACTTCGGCGTCGACGACCTGGACGCTCCTGGCACGATTGGGGAGTTTGCCAGCGTCGTCCGGGTGCACGACTCAGCAATAAACGCGTACACCATGCTGATGGAGTATCTGCCGGAGGACGTCCCGTACAAGGACTTTGAGGCGCTGCTACCCATGTGCATCGTCTCCACGGCGGGCATCGCGACCGTCGGGATCGGCCACTCTGATGTGGGAAGGGAAGCCCTGGAGAACACGTGCGCCCTGGCTGCGTCCTCCGCCGTCATGTACGTCTTCGCTTCGTGCGCAACTCCGCCGCCCTTCAAGTGCAGCTGACACGTCGCTTGCCATGGCCGCACTGCAGGTTTCGACACTACTTAAAGCAGCTTGTAGAGATTTTTGGCGCCATCGCGCTGAACAAGGGTGCGAACGAGGGCTCCTGGGCGCCCCTCGGCTTGCAGGCTTTGCAGGCTCTGCCCTTGGTGCGCCTAAGTCTTCGACTGGATCCGCAGCTGAACTGGGAGCAAGGCTTCGACAGCGACGTGCGCAGCCTGGCACTGGAGACGCTGCTCACCTTGGCGCAAACGGAGCCGTCGCTCTTCGACCATCATTCCGCAACCGACGCCATCATTGCGCTGCTGTTTGACATGCTGGCCGAGGTGGACGACAATGACAATTGGATCGACGCCCTTGAGGGAGGCGCGGGTCTGTCCAGCGAGCCCATCCACGACGCGGCAGTTTCCGGGCTGGCGGTGCTGAGCGCCGGCCTCGGGTGGGAGCAGACCGGGCCGGCAACACTAACGCTGGCGCTGAAGAGCCTCAAGGACGAGCGTCCAGCGGCGCGCTCCCAGCCTTTGTGGATGGACCTGCAGGCCGCCTTCGTGGCATTCTCGCAGGTGACGCCGGTCCTGGGGGAGATCAGTCCGGAAGCGTTCCCCAGTTTCCTGGAGCCGTTCGTGGTTTGTGCCGTTCAGGTGGCCTTGATGGACAGCTCCTTGGCGGCGGATTTCCGACATCCGCGCGTACGGTACACCGCCTTCTGCGCGATTCAGTCGCTCAGCGTTGATTTCGCTCCCGTGTTCCAAGAGAGATACCATGCCGAGATGGTCCCCGTGCTGCTGCGGGGCTTCGCCGAGGCGGAGCACGCTTGCATCAGCTCTCAGGCGGGGCTCACGCTCGGGCGCTTCGCAGAGGCCTGCCCTGCCGACATCCTCCACGGCTACGCCGACGGAATCGGCGACGTCTGCCTGCAGGCCCTCAACATGGGCCTCGCGTCGGGCCTGCACGACGGAAACTCGGGCCTCGGAATGGAGGTGCTCGAGTCCGCGGTCCGGACCATCGAAGCGCTGAACACCTCCTTGGGGCCGCACGCCGTGAAGTACCATGAGCGCTTCATGGAGGTGCTGAATCCCACCTTCCGAGCGAGCATGAACCTAGCACAGATGCACCGCCTCTTCTTCAGCACGGTAGAGACCATCTGCACCATCGTGGAGAAGCAGGAAGTCGTGGATGACGGAGTGGCGGCACGGCAAGCGACGGGTCTGCTGACCGGCATCCTGGATCCGATGCTCTCCCAGAACGGGACGCCACCTGCGAATCTAGACATGGGCGACTTGGAAGTGCGGAAAGCCCTCCGGGGAGCGATCGCGAGGCTGGCCGTGCTTATCGGGCGCCCCTTCGCGGGCCTTTGCCGCAACTACGTGCCGCTCCTGCTGGAGGACCTCACCCAGGACGTCGGCGTCGACGAGGCCACCATGCGGCGGCTGGAGCGCTCTGGCTACGACGAGGAGGTCGACGAGGACCTCATCATCATCGAAGATGACGTCGGAGGGACCATCGTGCTTCAGGATAGCATCCTCCGAGACTACGTCGCGGTGCTGTCGTGCTTGTGCACCGTCGCGGCGGCATGCCCGGAGTGCCTCTCGCAGTACGCCCCCAATCTGCAAGAGCGCATCTTCCGCCTGCTGCTCACGAATTCGAATCCGGAGTCGCAACCGAACCCACTGGACCGAGGGCAGCCCAGTGAGGTCGCAGAGCCGATGGCGAATCCGTACCCGGACATGCGCTACTGCTCCTTGCAGCTCTTGCCCCTGCTGCTCGACTCCGTCTCGGAGAAGGCGATGATGGCCCGGCAGGGCCTCCGCTTTCTGATCGAGTTCCTCGGGAAGATGAATGACCTGGTGGATGCGACGTGCGAGACGCTGGAGGCGATAAGAGGCACTCTGCAGCGGATTCGCATCACCCAGGATGGCATTGCTCCGGAGGAGTTGTTCGGTCTGTGCGCCGCTCTGTGCAACGTGTTCAAGCAGAGTCTTCGGAGGCGGTCCATCTCCTTCGCGCAAGTGGAGGTGTACCCGGAAGCTTCCGCTGAGCACCGCGGCGCGCGGACAATCACCACCGAGGAGGATGGACTAATAGACGTGATCCGCATCTGTGTGGCCGAGGCGATCCCAGTGGCCAATCGGTTTGGAGCCGACTTCGTCCGCTCCATGGTCGCCTCGCTGGCCGATGGTTTTGGCTTCAAAGATCAAGAGACGTTCGCGGAAGAGAAGCGAAGACTGGCAGCCGTCCTCGGGGAGACGGTGCAGGTCCCCCGATAGCGATGTAGAGACGTAGCTTCTTCATGTACTTTGCCGGCCCCTGAAACAGCGACGCATTCCGAGGGGCAGTGCGGCGTCCAATGCTGTGGCAATTCCCAGTCACACGGACTGCAAGACTTTTCATACACTACATAGGAAGGCACGACGATCTTTGCGCCATGATGATATTGATGATGATGATGATGATGATGATGATGATGCGAACAACACCGCCGCCATTGCAGAGCCAAGGTCGTCAGACTCGGGAGAACCCTCAGTGAACAACCAAGCAGCAAGGATTCCTCTGTTGCTTTCGTTTCTCCTACAGGCAAGCATGCCGCCTTGCCACTTCCGTGCCCGATCCGCATCCCAACATGCAAACGTCCGCGTCTCGTAGAGCCGTCGCAGACAACGCGTCTCTCCTCCAGTCTCGCCGCTCCAACTGAAGCGACCAAACGCAGGAAAAATCCTCCAACATCCAGAGACGTCTCTGTCCACGCCTGTCCCCCGCCGCCTGAGTATCGCTAAAAAAAGGGCCTCTGGAACGCCATGATCCGCGGCCGCTTCGTCGCGCATCCAGGCGTCCGCTGCCTTCGAAGTGTGGCGCGGTCGCCCATGGCCAAGAGGGCCAGCGAGAAGGCGAAGAAGGCGTCTCCCATGTCGAAGCGGCTGGACGTGGCCATCGTGGGCCTGCCCAACGCGGGGAAATCGCAGCTGCTGAACAAGCTGGTGGGCGAGAAAGTCAGCGCGGTGTCTCGCAAGCGCCACACCACGCGTAGCAACACGCTGGGGGTGAGCCACATCGGCCGGACGGAGCTGATCTTCTACGACTCGCCCGGGATTGTCAGCAACAGCGAGAAGGCCGACGTGAAGAGCTCCATGATCGCGGACCCCATCAGCGCCATCGACTCGGCACAAGTGGCCTTGGTGGTGGTGGACTCGGCCCGCAACCACCAGAGTCACTACGGAGAGCCGGAGAGGCGCCTGCGTCGCATTATGCAGCGGGTGTTCCAGAGCGGGGCACAGCTGTGGCTGGTCCTGAACAAAGTGGACCTCGTCAAGGACAAGCGGCGCGTGCTGGTGCCCGTGGTGGACTACGTGTACTTCATGGCCATCAACGAGTACGAGAAGCTGCTGCGAGCGAGGGAAGGCGGCGAAGAGATCCCCTTTGCCGACGTCGACCAGGAGGGAAATGCAGCTGCCACTGCGAGGCAAGCGGGAACCTTCCCCAAGGCGCAGGAGGGCTTCCAGGAGGTCACGCTGGAAGCCGACGACCTCGAGGACGACGAGCGGCAGCAGGTGACAGCTGATGGCGTGCAGATTGTACGGCGAATAAGGGATCTGCCGAACCGGACCGGAAGGCGATCCTGGAACCGAGTCCGCAGCGAAGACGCAGAGGGTTCCTGGAGATATGAGCCGCCCAAGTGCACGCTGCCCGAAGAGCACTGGCCGTACATTGACGTATTCTACACGGACTGCTTCCGAGGCGAGGGCGTGGACGAGGTGCGGACGGAGCTTTTGGAAGCGGCGCTTCCGGCGCCGTGGCTGTATGATCGATCCCAGAAGTCGGATCTGTCCTTCGAAGCCCGCGTGAAGGAGATTGTGCGCGAGAAGCTCTACCGCAACTTCCACCGTGAGATTCCGTACCAAACCAATGTAGAGGCAGAGATCCTAGAACGTTCCAGCGACTCCGTGCACATCCGCGCCTTCCTCTCCGCCAGCACGAAGTCCCAGACGATGATTCTGCGCCTGTCCAAGAGCGGCCAAGTGCTGGAGTACGTCCGGCGAACTGCCGTGGATGAGCTGGAGAACATCTTCCAACTGAGAGTGAAGCTCGATCTCGTGGTATCAAAGCCCAAAGCAAGATGAAGCCTTTTTCGCTTTTCCGCCGGGCACAACAGAAAATCAATCCGAGGCAGACTCCGCCTGGGCATTCTTCAACCTTCACCATCGCCAAAGTCCTCGAAGAATTCCACGCCGACGCGGAAGAAATCCTTTTCGTCAATGCCGCCAGCGTCATCGTGGTGATCGATCTGCACAGAGAAGGGGGAAGGCGAAAGCCTACTGCCTTCCAGCTCGAACTTCGCCGCCGGTATCTCGTGGTCATGTAGGAGAGACGCCACGGACATGTCCAAGCGGAGGAGGTCGCCATCACTCATCAGCGCGGCACGCCACTCTTCATCGGAGACGGCAGACGCTATGGGAAGATTGGTGGCGCCTTCCGGGTGACTCAACTCCTCGTTGAGCAGCGCGCGGTGCTCGCTTTCCCAGCTCCTCGATCTCGGTCGTGGGTTGCTAGGAGACATCTGAGGACTGCCTTCGCTCTTCTGGTTCGCGGGTGCTGCAAGGGTCCGAGAGGCAGCCTCCACGGACGGTTTCACATCCACGCTTCCCGCGTTCAATGGAACATCTGCCATGGTGAGCATCGCTTCCAAAGGAGGCGGAGTCGAAGTCCTCGTCCAACTTGTCGTCTTCGCCGACGTCGCCGTCGTCGTCGTCGTTGCCGTTGCTACCGTTGTCATCACCGCTGCCGGCGTCGTCGCATCAAGTGGCGCAGGCCTCTTGGGAGCTTGAGCGTGGACAGAGCTAACGTCGGGCCCGATCTGCGCTGCCTTTCTTTTTCCCAAGATGCTGTCCCTTGCTCCATGCAGTGGCGTTTCGTGCTTTGGTTTCGCTGCGTTCTCGGCGTCCTGCCGATCACGCTGTGGATTGCGTTGTGGCTTTGCCCTTGGCGCGCGCGGCCGAGACTTGCTGATGGCGGTGCGCGGCGTCTTCGGCGCACGCAGGGCTAGGCTGCTCTCCTGCGGATCCAAAGCTTCTCTCTCCTTCTCTTCCTCTGCCTGTCCTTTCTCAGCCGACGACAGCTCCTGGTCAGCTCCGCTTTGGGGCTTCGCATGTGCGTTCTCAGTGCCTGCGCTGCGGCCTTTCGAATACAGCTCCGTCCCCAGAGTCCTCTTGGATTGTTTGCTTTGCTGCCCGTTCGAGCCGGCTTGCAGAAGGAATTCCAGAAACGTTCTCGGTGGTCGACCGTCTCTCACCACGGGTGCCCAGTGGCGCTTGCGCATGTTCGTGAACCAGCACTGGATCTGGCTTGGGGTGAGGCCGGTCTGCATGGACAAGTCCTCCTTGTGCCTCGTCGTAGGATAAGGGTTGTCCTGGTGCTCGAGAAACCACGCCGTGAGCACGTCGGTGACGTCCCTCCGGAACGCAACCCGATGTCCACCTTTGAGCGTAGAGAGTTCGGCGCTTGTGGTAAGCAAGACGCCAAGCAAGACGCCAAGCAAGACGCCATTGCTGGCCACAGTGGGAAAGAGATCTCACCTTGGTGGACTTTGAGATCATCTGGCATGTCGGGCCGGTAGGAAGCTTGCCGTGGTTCATGCCTAGCACTGAAAGGGGCTAGCATCGGCGCCCTTCTGCTGGCCCTTGCAGCTTGCGAGTTGGCCGAGGCGTGTAGGCCCTGCCCTGAATCTCGCATGTACTCGGCCTCGCGTCGGTTCTGAACGGTGAAAGCATTGGGAGCCGTCCAGGTAAGCGGCGACAAGCACGAGAAGAGGCCCTCCCAAAGACCGAACGTACAATGTCACGCAGCCGCTCCGCTAGGTCTTCGGCATCACGAATTACCCTCTTCATGAAATCGTCCAGGTCTGCTCGCTCTCCCGATCGGATGGTTCTGTGGACGCCAAAGCACGACCGGATGTCGTCGGCCGCCTCAACGTGGCTGGTTGCAGCACTGTTCTGCTGCAGCAGCGCGCGTCTGTAGCCGTGAATGGCGCGGAGAATCGCCGGGAAGCTCTGCCGCAAAACGGAAAAAGTAGAGTGATCACACGGGACTTCTCTGCAGAAAGAACAAGGACGGAGCATGCACGGCACCTCATGGGCAAGAACGTCTTGCGTCTGGAAGCTTGAGCCAGAAGCGTCTCCATGCTGCCCCGTCGGCTCTCCCATGGTTCAGACGCTGCGCTCGCTTTCCAAAGCCTCTGCCGAGCCTCTTGGCACTGCACCCGAGCCTCTTGGCACTGCACCACGGAGCCAAGCCTCAAGATTTGCTCCGACCGTATGGCAAGAAGGCCAGCAGTCGCTGCTCGGCGGCGCTCTGGGCAAGGCCCCGCCACTGCCGAAGGGTGGCGAGATCCACCTGGCTTGCAGGTGCAATTCATTGTGGAGCCAAGAAAATCCTGGAGGAGGTCCGCAGCTGTCAAAATTCCCCGAGTGACCGCTAAGCGCCGCCAAAGGCAAATGTTCTTCGGCGATGTGGATTGATGGCTTTGGACTCGCTGGTGGGGTACCGGTCCGGACCTGAGTACGGAATCCGGCTACCCTGGTACCCTAGTATGGTACCTCCGGGGTACCTGCGACAACCAGAATGCGGTTTCCCTGGCTTATCCCTCGTGTACAATGCGAAGACGCGATTTTGAAGCACGGTTGTTGGCCAGTGGGGAACTTTACGAAGTTGCGGCTGTGCCATGGCTCCGTAAGCAAGTTCTCCTCGGAAGCACAGAGTCCCGCGCGCTCTCCGTTTCTCAGGCGACTGAGGCGTCTTGGGAGGCCTCTCAGCCCCTCTGGAGTC
This sequence comes from Pinguiococcus pyrenoidosus, assembly GCA_019677205.1. Taxonomy (NCBI): domain Eukaryota; class Pinguiophyceae; order Pinguiochrysidales; family Pinguiochrysidaceae; genus Pinguiococcus; species Pinguiococcus pyrenoidosus. Next base: position 35,334 of record JAAMXY010000235.1, on the reverse strand, counting down.
CCGGAGAGGGGAATGGTGCGCACCAGGCGCCAAGGCCTGCGGGCTGCCCGGCAGGAGGCGGCGGAAGCCGACTTCGAACCGCTGAAGGCCTCCAGGGCCAAGGGGGCCTGGACCCGGCCGGAGGACGTGTTGCTGTTCTACCCCAACCTGGTGGGCTACTTGCGCGTGGGCTTCAGCTTGGCGTCGTTCTTCTTCGCGCAGACGCATTGGAAGCTGTCCGTGCTCATGTACCTGCTGTCGTTCTCGGGAGACCTGCTGGACGGCAAGATCGCCAGGCACTTCGACCAGTGCAGCAAGCTCGGAGGCGTGCTGGACATGGTCACCGATCGCTGCACCACTGCGGGCCTGCTGGCCGTGCTGGGCATCCTGTACCCGCGCCAGGGCATCTGGTTCATTTTGCTCATGATCATCGACCTCAGCAGCCACTGGGTGCATGTGGTATCCACGGCGAGCATGGGCCACCACAAGGATTCCAGCGTGTTGGAGAGCCGCAGCTTCTTGCTCCAGTTGTACTACGGCGTGTACCCCTTCTTCGGCTACCTCTGCGTGGGCACGGAGATCTTCTACGTGCTGCTGTACGCCAACCACTTCTTAGACAGCAACAGCCCCTTCCTCTTCTACCTCATCTGGTTCGTTTGCTTCCCGGCCTGCTTCATGAAGCAGTTGGTCAATCTGGCGCAGCTGAGCTCTGCGTGCTACGCACTGGCAGAGGTCGACGCGCAGGAGAGGAACATGAAGAGGATATAGAACGCAACGTGTAGCACAGAAGCCTATGCGAGGAGGCCCGGACGGACCCTGAAGCAGTGGGCATGGTAGTAGCGGACGAATTGGTGCAGTTTCCTCTTCCATCTCCCAAGTGTGGTCTATGCTGTCTCTTCTACGGGGCCGGCTCTATTGCTCGTCACGGACCTCCCGCAGCACGTCACAGAGCTGGCTCAGCTCCTTGTGGGGTTCCGGAGTGCGGTCGCTTGACGTGTTGGGAAGCACCGCCATGCGGACCTTGCCATGCTGGAGCACTGACGCGACCGAGACCTCTTGGCTGCTCGCAATGCCTGGCGATTCCGTGGCAAGCTTCGCGAGGCGCTGGGTCAACGCAGGGAGATGACTCCTTCGCAGAACCGTGCGAGCCTTTTCGCTGCCGCACGCTCTCATCCTGGGGGGCGGAAGGGAAGAGCAAGTCCATCAGAAAGCGAGCTCAAGGCCGGCCCCTCCCCCACCCCTTTGAACGTCGCCTCACCTCAGTATTCTTGCTGCCCTCTCCATCACAAAGGCAGACCCGCTGGAAAGCGTGACCTGCACAAGGTAATCCACGATCTGCAGAGGGCAAGAAGCACCGATTCGCCGTGGATTGAGAGGCCTGCCTTCGACGGCGAGACGCCGTTCCTGCAATGAGATGCGCAAGCTCACCTGGCCATTCTGAGCGTTTTGCAGTCGTCGAGATGTGCGACCGGCCGCGCTGGCGGTGGAAGTGTCGGAGCTCAGTCCGGCGAACACGCTGAGCGCATGGTACTCGATGGCGTTGCTCCTTGGCGCTGCCTCCGCGCCGTGAACGAGGATGTCAACGAGGTCTCTCCACTTCGGACTCGCGAACAAGCTCTTCCGCGTCTCGGGGTATCTCGCCATACTCCCAATAGCTTCGAACAGAGCACAAAGCTTCCCATCATGCTCGGCGCACGTCTCCGAAGGCTTGTCCCTTTCTGCTCCGCAGTGCTTGGCAGGTCTCTGGACTTGCAGCGTGAGCAGCTCGTGGCAGGATGCGACGACGTCGGGAGCAAGCTTGCGCTGCAGAAGAACACTCCGCCCCAGCGCAGAGAGGCATGCACGGCCGATGACGACCGCGTAGAGCTGGACGGCGTACGGGAATGCTACGATACGTGGCATCTGAAGCTGCAACACGGCCTGCAGCAGCTTTGCCGACGTCCTCGACTCGGTCATTGGCGAAAGCACGTGCGCCATGCAACCTAAGACTAAGGCGACGCCTGCGCTGACGCTTCCCTCGGCGTCCGGCCGCAGAAACGGCCAGACGGCCACGAGCGCATCCTCAATGTCTGCCGAGCCTGCAGCTGCTTCCGCCGCCTGCGGACTTCGCAGCGCGGCGAAAAGCATCTGTAGGACTCTTGCGGCTTCTTGGCGCAGGAGCGAGGCTACAACTGCTTTGCCACCTCCCTTCCGCTCGCCAGCGGTGGCATCGTGCAGCCTCATCCCACTCTGGGCGTTGTGGAGGCGGAGCAGCGAGGCAACGTCATTGAGCTCGCCTATCAGTCTTCCGATCTCCGACCTCGCTACGCCCCCGTCGGCGTCGAAGATGTAGAGAGACGCGATGGCCTCCGCCACCACGTCGGCAAGGACGGCCCCGTGGCCCTGGCCGTGTTTCGCCACTTCTGCCAGGATCACTCCACGAACTCGATAGCTTGCTCTGATCGCCTCGCCTTCAGGGGCAGTGCTGCGGTCCGGCTTGGACATGGCCCCCGCTTCCAGCGGTGCCCAGCTGGGACAAACGCTCCTCAGCCCCACTGCGAAAGCGCCCCGGGCTCGCCACATCGCGTCCTGCAACTCCTGGCCGAGCTGTTGGACGGACGCGTTCTCGGCCACGGTCTTGTACCGCCGTGTGCCGAAGCCATCCGTGAAGCTGGTCGCGCTGACGATCAATGCGCAAGCACGTGCTACTGCCTGGAATACATCCGCGCGTTGGGCATCTTCGGCAAGGTCCACGAGGTAGCTCAGAACCTTTTTCAGAGCCGAGAGCAGTTCTCCGACGATGATGGGATTGCTCCGGAAGGCGTCGGATCCCACAACAATGGACTTTGACGCACACCAAGCGTTCCGCTCCGCCAAGAAATCGCATTGGATGGAATTGCTGAGCGCATGACTACACGCACAGCACAGCGAGGCATCGAAGCCGCCGGACTCTGTCGCTGCTCCAATGCGGATCAACTGACCGACGAGGAGCGGCACGGCCTCCGCGTCTCTCATCAAGTTCAAACGCATGTGCCCACGAGGCCCCAAGGGAGAAAGCCTTGCCGCGTCCAGGACCAGCGCGACTACTTTCGCGCAGGCGGCGCCGGCTGCTGCAGCTTCGCGCGCCTTTCGACTCCTCATTTCGGAGCTTCGCTGCGGATACCAGCCCACCGCATGGTCGTTGTCCAAGGTCGCAAGCTCCGGCAGCCCGGTCCATTGGGATCCAACGGATAGAGCGGAGGAGCATTGGCGCTCCGCGCGGATCCCTTGGCAAAGTGCCGCCAACACCTTCCCAGAAACGAGCCTCTTGTGATCGACGGGGGTCGTTCCGTCGTGGAGCTCGACGTGGAGGAGAACACCGACAAGATTCGCCGCTGCCTCCACAACCGCACTGAAGGTCTCCTGCGTCGCAGCACGGCCAACAGGAGAACCAGCGGCAGAAGCAGAATCGGTATCGGGCGCAGATCCCTTGGCGCCGTCGTGAACCAGGGATAAGCGCAGGACTCGCAGGAAGTCCGTTGCGAACTCCGAGGTGGAGACGTCAGCTGCGCTGTTCTCCGCTACGATCGAAGAGAGGCATTGGATCGCCGCGGCTCTCACAACGGCGCACTCTGTCGAGTCCACGCCAGCCCGCAAGCACGCATGCAAGTGCTGGTGCCTTCTCGTCGGGTCGCCCGCCCTTCCTCCTGGGTCCGCAGAGTCGGCCACCACGTCTCCACCCCCAACGTCGTCCGAGTCACCTGGATTTGGAGACAGCAACCGCCGGGGAAACTGACGAATCAGGAAGCCAAGCAACCCAAAACTCATGCTTCGCACGACGGCACTCTTGTCGCCCTGCAGCGCGGTCAGCCAAGCAAGGCCGCCCGTGTCACCGGGTCGCTCAGACCTCCACCAGGAAGCTTCCGACGCGGGCTCGACGGCACAGTGCGGCGCCCAGATCGCCAGGCACGAGCACAAGTCTCGCCGCAGCCCGGACACAAAGAGCGACCCGAAGCCCGTCCCGAGCGTCAAACCCTTCTCGAAGGCCAGGTGCTGGCGAATACCCTTGCAGAGGCTGGCCGCCGTCTTCTTGTCAAGGAACTCCGGCCACGCCAGCCCAATCTGGGCAAGCGTGCGAACGACTTGACGCTTCAACCCCATGTCGAGTGTGGTCATTTCAGCGTTGGCGGACTCCACCAGGCCGCTCACAAGCCTCCCGTTGTCGAACATCGATTCCACGAGCTGCGGGCGCAGCTTGCTCACGGAACGTAGGAAGGTCAACAGAGCTACCAGACTCTGTGTTTCACGAGCGCGCCTTGCAGAGCTCTGAGCCTCGTTGGAGGGCGAAATCAGCACAGGCCGCGAGAGCCAAAGCGAGATCAGGGGCGCCACAATGTCACGCAGAAAGCGCTGCATCTCGTGGACCAAGTTGAACGGGTCGCTCTTCTCGAGTCCCTCCAGCCCGCGGCAGATCTCAAGAAGCAACGGAAGGACCTGGAGGAGCGTATCGATATCCCGCGCAGTCGTCGGAGATGTCTGAAGCAGTCGCTGAAGCGCATGAGGCCAAAGGCAGCTCTGAGCAAATCGCCGGGAGAGCCCAGCCGAAGTCGCAACGACAAGCGCGAGTCGTGACAGCGCCGCGTCGAAGCTGCGGTAGCTCGTCGCGTCCTTCACGGACTTGGCCAAATCGGACACAAAATCATTCGCAGAGGCAGCGTCCTGCTGGAATTCAATCTGCATCCGTCTTTGGAATCGCCTTGCCAAGGCGTCGGGGTCCGGCACGTCGCAGAATGCCTCCACGTCTTCAAACTCCGTAAGCCGCGGGCGCACCCGCGCAACCGGTGCAACCGCTTTCCAGGCCTGGAGGCGCGCACCAATGCTACGGGTGCCGCTTGGAAGCTGGTGCGCACTTGTCCCGACTTCAGAGGCATCGAGGAAGTCCGAGGTGTACAGCCGCGCGCGATCCAGTCGAACACTCACTGGAGGCGAAAGCGCGGCCGCGAACGGCGCCGGCACGCAAGGCAGGCCGTGCGGGCGATCGCCAAGATCCTTGCCGAGGCTCTTCCGCGCTTTCCTCCACACTACAGCCGCATCCGGATTCCAGAAGCTGCCATCCAGAACGGAGCAGGTCAACGCTCCGAGGAACAGGCCCAAGAGCGGATCCGACGCGGCTGTTGGGCGTAGCGTCCCGGTCACGAACGAGTCGATGAGCGCATGGTGAGCCGCACCACCCTCATGAGCCACTTCGTCAAACACGAAGCTGGTAAGCAACCTTCGGAAAGGGCTGTAAAACTGCGCGAGCAGGTTCGCCACCGCGAACTGGAGCAGGCGCGCCCTTGATGTTGACAGCAGGTCCATCTCCGCTTTCCTCAACGCAGCGATCAGCGCGACCGTCACCGCGGACAAGGCTTCATGCTCTACGTCATCGAGGACCTTGGTGGTAAGCCTCATGGACGCGACGCTGTGCACGAAGGTCAGGATCTGTGCCAAGGAGCTCTCTCGAATCGTCGCAGTCAAGTGGACGGCATTCAGTGGAGTCGACGCTGTCTCGTCTATCAGAAGCTCCGCGAGCTTGCGAATCTCAAGCGCCACCGCGCGCCGCTCTTCAAAATCCTGTGCAGCGGCGCCACGTTTCTCCACCTTAATGAGGAGAGGCGTGAGCACGGAGCGGGAATCGGCTCTCACGGGGAGAGGCTGTCTATTGAGGGTGGCCAGCAAACGCCGCGACTCGCCCTCTCGCACGTCCGGTGATTGGGACAGCGCAGCGCCGAGGAAGCTCCATTTGAGCACAGAAGCTTTCGGCAAGGTGACCACGGCGCTGCGCCACACGCGGCCGACTCTTTCTCTTGCGCCCGGATGCAAGTCGGCGTGCAGGAGGGCAAAGAGCCAAGGCACAAAGACCCCCTCGTCCGCGCCTGCCGGAGCCTGAAGCCCGTCCAGGAAGGCTTCAAAGCACGACATGCAGATCTCCACGCTCGATCGCCTCGCCTCGTCCGCCATCAGGTAGTTCGTTCGCACCATGAGAGTGAGGAGCGGGCTCCCTGCGCTGGTGCTCCCCGCTTCCCAAAGGACTCGACGCACCGACTCTTGCGTCTTGGCGAATCCGCTTGCGGTTGTCCCCAGGAGCACATCAAGTCTGGCTACGCTGCCGACATCTGGTTCGCTTCGAGCACCTTCAGGGGCATTGCGATGCACGTATGTCGCCGGGATGAGCTGGTCAACCAGCTCCGCGCCAGCGCGGGTAAGCTCGTCCATTTGCAAAGCAGCGACAGTTGCAGTTCCGGATGCCACCAACACAAGCTCAACGACGTGCATGAATCCCGTTGCCAGCGAGAAGGATGCTTCGTCTTCCCGCTCGTCGGCTATTGTACTGTCCGCGACAATGCAGAAAATCTCCGAACAAAGCTGCAGCAGCTCGCCGGGAACATCGCCGGCGGTGCGATCCGTCTCGAAGCTTGTCACGACACCAAGCGTCCATAGCCAGCCCGCAGCTGCACCGACAGCAGGATCCTGCATCAGCATGAGAGCAGCGCTAGCCTGTCGCACCGCTTGGAGGCGACTCTTGATCCAGGCTGCCAGGGACGCGCACGCCGCGTCCGTTGCCGGGGACTCCTCCAGCAAGTCGGTGAAGCGCCGTCTCCACAGAAATGTTGCGCTGCTTGCGCATGATGCCAATTCGTCCACTTTTGCCCTCATCTCTGCCAGTTCGGGGCTTAGGCGCTTCATGATGATCCAAAGCCTGTCGCGCAGATCCTGCGCAAGCAGATCCTCGTCTCGACCGGTGTTCTGGAAGCTCACGTCTCTCTCGGCAAAGCTCTCGACAAGCTTCGCCATGTGAACAGGAACGCATACCATCTTGCTTGTGGCGCTCTCTGCCGCTGAGCTTCCCTCTTCGCCACTGCAGGAAGCGATTTGGAGAAAGCTGATGGGCACCTGCGCGAGCGCTTCGATGCATAGGCGCTGTAGCGGGCGGACGAGCATCTCATCCGCAGGGCTTCTCTCCTCAAAGGCGCCCAGGTCTAGGAGCACGGTGTTGAGGCCATTCAACACCGAACTGATCCGCAAGCAGCTCACGCTGGAGAACGAGTCTGCATCGATCGAGTCCGTGGGTTCCACCAGGAAGGGAAGGCAGTCGCGAAGCGCAGCGAACGCAAGGCACACGGCCTGGCGCCGTTTTTGTCGCGGACTTGCTTCTGCGCGTACCAGCATCTCCTGCCAGTCTTTGAGCACGATGCACAATGATTGGGCGATGGCGCAGGCTGCGCCGGCAAAGCTCAGGGCGGGGTTCGGATTGCCCGTGGCATCCGCTCTCCACAGATCCCGCTGCCCCGCATCGGTCTCCGGGCCCCGTCTGCAAGGATACCGCTCCGCAAGCGTTTCGCTGGAGCTGTATAGTGCGGCGTCGAGATATCGTCCGGCGAAGACTGCCATCTTCTTGACGATGGCGCGGACGGCGGTCACAGCGCTGAGCAGAACGAGATCAGCTTTCTGCACTTCAGGATGCGCCGCCGACTCGACAATCGGGGCCCTCACGAGAGCAAGGACGGCGAAGAGCAGTGCCGGCCGCTGCAGGAACGCTTCGACTGGAAAGTCCTCCACAAGGTTCTCCGCGATGCTCTGGCATGTGAGCACCAGCGTCCGACAGTCCCTCCTCATCTGCAGCTTGACTTCATGGTCGAAGAGGATCTTGTCGTCGCTTCGCGAAAGCTGCAGCAGCGGAGGCGCCCACCCGGAGTGCAGCATCTCCTTCACCTGGCGAGGGCGCTCCTGCCGCTCCGTCTTCTTTGCCGATCCTGGCCTTTCGTACGACACACGCTCGAGCGCGGTGGCATCCTTCCGCTTGGAAACCTTCTCGTCGCCTGCACTGCTCCATGGACTCGGCGGCGGCAACGCTACGGTATCAGGAGCTACCGGGAAGGTGCCAGCGCTGGCTGGTGCTCTTTTCACGGCCTCCACGACGACACGAAGCCTTGGCGCGAGCTCGGGCGGGACAACGCGCAGAAGTCGCAGGAGAATCTCCTTTGCCCCGGCATCCCGCAGTCCCCCTTCGGCGCTTGGATCCGCCTTGAGTGCGTCCAAGAGGTCCAATGCGGACACGAAGGTGCCAGGGGTGGCGTCTGGCGCCTCCAAGGTGCCTAGCAGAGCCGGCAGAAGGGCTTCGCGTACGTCAATCGTCGTTGGCCGGAAGATGGCGCAGCGGACCTTCTGGCTGATGTTTCTCACGGCGCGCTCCCGCACGGCGGCATCACTGCTTTGCATCTTCTTAAGAAGCTCATGAATGCGGTTTGCCAACGGAGTCGCACTCATCTTTGGTCTAGGTATCTCGCAGCGCGCTACCTCAAAGCAAGCGCGCTCGGCACTTCAACGGCGCTAGGCTCCGGATCAGATCAGCGCTGCCTTGCAAGCATGAGGCCAGCGCTCTCCCTGGACCCAGCAAAAAGCCGATTCTAGAGTTGATGCAGCGAAGTTCCGGTGCCAGACGCGGAAGCACGCTGCAGTTTGAGGGCGGTTTATATGCAGTTGGGAGATGGAACGATGCAAAAATCCGAATGGCGGGAAAAAATCGAGGTGACAGACGCCGGAAAATGATTCGGTTTTTTCGCGCCCGCAGGTTTGTATTCCGTGTGAGTTGTTCCCGCTTGGTATTGACTTTATCGGTAAAGATATTGCTAAATTTAAAACTATCGAAAGCTCCATACAGTGGCAAGAAAGAAGAAAGAAAGATATGAAACGCCCTATAACGTCTTCAAATCTGGCGAACCTCATAGGACACCAGAACACCATTTTGAATATTCTTCTCCCACTATGTAGCTTTGCTACAGCGCCATTTCCGTCAATCTTTTTCGTTCGCTTCGAAGTCCCGCCACTTTGGTGCCCGCGACTTTCCGTCCGCTCTCCCGCGCCACAGGCGGTACTTTCGGAAGCTAGAGCCCCATGTGGCAAACAGGCGGACTCCTCTGCGTGCTGCTGGCGCTGAGCGGACTCCAGCACGGCGCTTCCCAGGATGTGCTGTCGCTCTGTGCCGACGGCGTCGACGCCTCCCTCGGTATTTGCTGCTCTCCGAAGGCTCCTGTGGCCATGATCACTCACCAGAGGGCCTCGTAGGCGACTCGATTCCTGTGTGCATCGCCATCGGGGCGCCGGCGTATTCAGTGGGTGGATCCTTCTCGCGGGGCGCGTATGACATCGAGGTGGACGAGTTCAGCCGGATGGTTGTCGAGAACTCGTGGGCCACGGCGGGGACGGATCCTCTGATCGGGCAGTTCGGTGACGATGTGACCATTCACGTCCAAGTCGGAGGCAAGAAGAGCTTCCAGAAGCTTTTCCGCCACAGCTTGGACGGACAGCCGGTGACCTTCCCGTACATGACCATCATCATTGACCTCCAGGATGGCAAGGTGCGCTGCACGGGCACTTCACGCGCCGCGCGTCCTGGCCCTGTCGGTTCCGGGCGCAGGGGCACATCGCCTTCCTTATGCATCCTAACGCGACGACGTGTGCCTGCGCAGGTGGAGAATCTCGTGTGGGACGATGGCTGCCACTTCTGCTCGAGCAACCGATGCATCCCGGCGACCAGGGATTTCGATGGAAACGTGGTCACGGAGGATTTCTTAGATGACTGCTACTTGGCAGACGAGGATTGCATCACGGGCACGACGGTTTCCGAAGCGTGCACGCTGACGGTAAGCTTCTCCTCAGTCCCGTCGATGGGCGACGCCTGCTGCCATGTGCTCTCTCCGTGGAACGCGGGTCCCCCCAACTCACTTGCGGATGTCCCGGAACAGGTTTACGTGGTGTTCGCGGGCACGGATTCCAACGGCATCGCCATGGAGTCGGCCAACTTGAGATTCTCACGGTTCAGGGAAGGTGCTCTGTCGGATTTTGCAGACGATCAGGAAGACTAGGCAGATAGGAATTCACAGCGCGAGTAGTTCTGAGTTTGGTATTCTTTGGTCGCGACGTCCCTTCGCTGTCCGCGACTCGCCTTCCATTCCCATTCCCAGCTCGGCCCAGGCCTGTGTCGCTAGCAGCAGGACCAGGTCGACGAGTCGGACAGTTCTGGTACTAAGCTCACGCTGTCGCCCTCCTCCACCTCCTTCGACTTGAGCACCTCAAGCCCCTTCTCGGCTAGATATCGAAACGCCTCTTCCACTCCCTCACCAGTGAACGCAGAGGTTGTAAACACGGGACTGCCCAGCTCCTCGGCGAGCGCCGCGGCCGCCTCCGAGCTGAAGTCGTTCTCTTTGTCTGCCTTATTGCCCACTATGCAGATCGCCACCCCCGGCTCTGCGTGCGCCACCACGTCGTCGCGCCACTGGCGGATCCGCTGCCAGCTGTCCTCCTTTGAGACGTCGAACACGAGCATCGCCGCGCAGGCGCCGCGATAGTACAGCGGCGCCATCGAGCGAAAGCGCTCCTGGCCCGCCGTGTCCCATAGCTGCAGAACCACCTTGGTGCCCCTGAGAAGCACGTCCTTCTGGAGGAAGGAGCCGCCCACGGTGGGAGACACCGTAGCGGGTGCGCGGCCCTGGCAGAAGCGCAGGCTCAGCGTGGTCTTGCCCACGTCCGTGTCGCCCACGATGACTGTCTTGAGCTCCATCCTACTCCTGCCACCTCATTGGCACTTCCGCGCTGAAGCGCTGCGTACTGGCCGCTGGCCGGAAGGGAGCTGCGAGCGGGACGACGGGAATCGCCAAGAGCGACAAAGTCCGCAAATCGCACCACGCGCGCCAAACACTCGAAAGAGATCACCGAGTTGCGGATGTTTGCGGTTTCTTTTAAATTTTCAAGTATATATGATAGATTATGATTTTACCATTATAATTTTGATGAGTTATTGTTATTATCACAAAAATTGTAACGGTAAAGCCTCACTTTTCCTGTTCTTTTTCGAACCGCCTGGTGCCTCTGTCACTTGTGCGATCACCAGGGGGTGGAACCTCGTCGGAGTCACTGGGAGGACATTCTTCACATCCTTCCTTCATCAGCCCAGGCTCGGCGAGGCGACATGACAGGGCTTGCGGATGCGGTTTGGAGGCGAGTACCCAAAGGGCCACCAGCAGACGACACGGCTCAAGCATCTCCTTCTGCATCAAACGACCTGCCCGGGCAGCTGTCCTGTCCTGCGTCTATGGGATTGTCGGCTGCAGGGGTTTCACACAAAGATGATCTCCAATCTCTCTCCCGGCTTGAGCCCCTGCACGTCCGCGTCTGTGGATATGGACGGGCCGAAAAGCGTGTCGTGCATCGTTCGACCGGGCTGGAAGCGGTACACTCTATACAGGCTGACGCTGTCGTTGACGCCCGCCGGCCGGAGCTTCTTCCAGACGGGCTCGTACGTGAGGGGATTAAAGGCACGCGCCAGCGCGGTCACAAGGCCCTCCCACGTGGCATCCACGAGATGAACATTCCGGAAGTAGAAGGTGTTCCTCTCCCGGACGCGCACGACGATTCCAGAGGTCACGCTGGGGAGGGAGTAGCCGTACTCGCCAAGCTCTTCGTTGATGAGGTCTGCCACGTGAAGGCAAAGGCGACAGTGGGAATGGGGAGCCGACACGTCAATCACCGCCTTGTACAAGTCCGATGGGCCCTTCTCCTTGTACTTGAAATACGACCGAAACAGCTCCTCGTCCGCCGCGATGCGGAGCATCTCGGCAGCGAGGTCGGCAGCGCTCTTGAAATCGCTCGCAATCAGCATGCTGCCCTCGTAGGGCGCGTAAATGTGCGCATTCGGCGCACCAATGACCACCGGTATCGCCCCCGCCTCAAACACCTGGAAGAGCTTCTCCGTCACGTAGTCCGGCCAATTGCTGTTCTCGAAGGCCAATCCGAACTTGTATTCCTCCATCAAGGCGACTTTCTGGCGCCCTCCTCCCCCATTCCCGCCCTTCTTGTTGTTCTTGCACCTTCCAAAGCTGTCGATCTTGACGCCGGCGTCCATGAGCTCCTGCAGGTAGGCCAGCCGGCCCGACTTGTCGTTGCAGTTCGAGATGAAGGCAGCCGCGAGGGCTTCGGCCGGCTTCGGAGGAATCGGCCTCATCAAGTTCGGATAGTCGATCCAGGAGTAGTAGCCAAGGGGCACATTGCTCCTCAGCTCGACGGTCATGGCAATGTCCCCCCGAGGGATGTTGCTCAGCTGGAAGCCGGCGTAGATCGCCGGGCTTTCCATCGACCCCTTGGCGTTCCAGTGGTGCTTGCATTGGGCGGCTTGTGCCCGCTGCGAGCTGATCAAGTGCACCGAGCGGGACACGTCTGCGAAGCCACTCTCCTTGCCCTGGAAGCAAGGCACGTCACAGTCCACAGTGGTCGGGTCCATGGCGAAGTGCGACTGCTTGGCGTTCGAAGCAGAGATGGTCACCGGCACGTCCTGAAAATTGCGGGGACCGTCGTCCCAGCAGCCCTCCGGGATTTTCTGCATGGGACTCATCTTGCCAACCTCGTATTTCCGCTCCGGCAGCCCGTCGGGGATCGCCTCAAAGCCGCCTCGCGCCGTCTGCTGGAGCTGCTTCTCGAACAGCTTGTTCTGTGGATCCCCTCGGTTGACAACGGGATCGACCGCCTTGGGCCTCTCCCGTGCCGCTTGCTCCGTGGGTGGCTCGGCGGCCGCTCTCGCCTCGGGAGCAAAGCTTCCGCCCTCTTCCAATTCCAACGCAGCCTGCGAGTCCAAGCCCTCGATCTTGCTCGCCGTCCGCAGCGTCTGGCCCGATTGCTGGAGTCCAAAGCTCGGAAGGACCCGGATCGTGATGAAGACTGCCCCGCAAAGCAGCACCGTGAGGACGACGAGGAAGCCCCAGCTGCTGTTGGCGCTTGACGATGCCTTGCAAGTTTCTTTTGTGAGGCCTTCGGGTCGAAGCAGCCGAAGCAAGGAGCTCCCACCTGGCGATCTCTGGCCTCCGCCGGCTCCGACGGCCCGCTCTCTCTGCCCGACGGCCATTTCTTCGGCTTTCGATAGCGAGACGTCATGCCGCTGCGGCTTCTCGTCCACCACTTTTGGCGGTTGGCGCGGCTTCTGGGCCAAGAGCCACCACGGAGCTCTCCTCCATCTTTACCATGGCTCCACAGAAGGAAAGAAGGAGACCAACGATCCCCCATTGGTTAAAAAGCAGGATTCGAGCTCGCTTTAGAGCACAGGATCGAAAATGTACATGAGGTGAACAGATATCCATTTTGGCGCCAAAAGAGCGAAAAGCGCCGTTCGCGACGGAAGTTTGGCCCAAACGTCTCAGCGTGGCGTGAGCCGGCGCCTTGGACGCCTTTGGGAAGGCAGCGTGACGAGATGGAGGAAGACCCGGACATTTTCCGCATTTTCATCGCGACTGACAATCATCTCGGCGTGTATGAGAGGGATCCGGTGCGCTGCGACGACTCCTACGCCGCCTTTGAAGAGATTCTGAACCTGGCCAAGGACAGCGACTCGGACATGCTGCTTCTGGGCGGCGATTTGTACCACGAGGCGGCGCCCTCGCGGATCTGTGTGCAGAGAACCATCGAGCTGCTGGCCAAGTACTGCTTGTCGGACGATCCGGTGTCTTTCGAAGTCATCTCCGACGCCGAGGCGAACTTTCGGAACCCGAGCAAGGTGCCCAACTATCTGCACCCGCATCTGGCGGTCGGTCTGCCCGTGTTCATGGTCCACGGGAACCATGACGCCCCCTCCCGGGAGGGCCGCTTCGAGCCGCTCGGGGCCATTGACCACCTGGCGGCGGCGAACCTGGTGAACTACTTTGGGACCTCTGAGCGCGTGGACGACGTGGAGATCTCTCCTGTGCTGCTGCGGAAAGGGAACACCAGGGTCGCCCTGTATGGACTCGGCTGGATGCGCGACGAGCGACTCAACCGGATGTGGCACCAGAAGAAGGTGAAGTTCCTCCGCCCGACGGAGGAGGATGGACGGGACGAGTTCTTCAACATCTTCGTGATCCACCAGAATCGCGACACGGGTCGGGGCCGGAAGAACTGCGTGCACGAATCGATGATCCCGAACTGGATCGACCTGGTCATCTGGGGCCATGAGCACGACTGCTGCATCATGCCCGTCGACTCGTTGGGCGGCTCCTTCAAGATCATCCAGCCGGGCTCGTCTGTGGCCACCAGCCTCACTGCGGGTGAGGCCGAACGGAAGCACGTCACCCGCTTGGACGTGAAGGGGGACCAGTGGCGCGTCGTGCCCTTCGCCCTGCAGCAAGTTCGCCCGCTGATTTTCGAGGAGATCAGTCTGCGTGCGATACCAGAGCTGAACCCCACCTCCGCGAGAATTGAGGATGAGATCGCTGCCTACATCGACAGAGCGCTCTTGCGAATGATCGACGAGGCAAGCGAAGCGGACGCAAGCATGGCGGTGGAGGAAGGCTTCAAGGTGCAGGAACGACGGGAAGGCTATCGCTTCAAGATCCTTGAGAGGAGCAAGCCGCTGCTGCGGATACGCGTGGAGCATTCCGGCTTCCCCACCATCCGGATCAGCACCTTCGCAGGGCGGTACATGGACCGCGTAGCGAATCCCGGCGACATGATCCTCCTGAACCGACGCAAGGGAGCAGCGGTGGCACCCGAGCAGCCGGAAGAACGAAGATCGACGGAATACAGATCGATCTTCGAAGACAACGACGAGGTTTCGGAGGCGGTGAACATCAATAGAATTGTCGAGCAGCAGCTCGCGCAGGGTCGAGGTCTAAAAGTTCTCACGAATCCAGACATGACGCTGGCGCTGCAAGAGTTTGTGGAGCAGCGCGACGCGCGCGCCATCGAAGAAACAGTCGACAAACTGCTGTTCAAGATGCAGAACAGGCTCATCAAGACCCGCAACACCGGCAGCTCCCCCGTCAGCCGTGACGAGATTTCCAAAGCGGTGGATGATATCAACGAGAAGCTTAGTCTCAAGGCGGAGAAGCGCCTGGAGCGAAAGCGCATGAACGGGGGGGCCGTCGAGTCGAAGTCCTCGGCGGATACGACTTTCCAGCAAGAGAGCGAGGGGTTTTCCATGCCCCAGGAGGCCTCGACGGGCTCCAGAGTGAGTGAGGGCAGGTACCTCTCTGACGACGACGACGAGGAGGAGGAAAGCGCCTACCGCGACCACCGCAAGAAACGACTCTCCGAGGCTGTGGAAGAGGCAGATGAAGACGACGAGGAGAGCCTCGAAGCACGCGCAAAGAAGCTGAAGGACCAGAAGAAAGCGCCCGAGCTCAAGGCGATGGCAGAGAAGCTCGGACTACCAAAGAGTGGAACGAAGATGGACCTGGCCACCAGGATTCTCCAAGCACAGGCGTCCCGGCCCGCGGGCGGAGCACGTAGCAAACGCAGCCGGCCAGGCGTGCAGGATTCCGATGATGAAGATGATGCCGAAGAGCCGGGGACCGTGAGCACCGTCTCAAGCCGCGGGGGAAGCAAACGGGGATCCACTCGGAAGCGCAGCAAGCCAACCTATGCCGTGGACGTGGACTTGGACGAGGACGAGGACGACATCGAATCGGACGAGGGTGCGACAGGCATGGGCCCTGAAGGGGAGGGGGATGACGGCGGTAAGCAATCGATCCTTCACCTCGCAAAGGCTGCGTACCTAAGCGCTTCCCTTTCCTCGCAGAGGACTACGATGAGATAATTGACGATGACGAGGATGACGACGATGGTGGTGTCGACGATGGTGGTGCCGACGACGATGCATATGTGGATCAGGGTGACGAGGATGAGGTGGTGGTGATGCCGAGCAGACCTTCGAAGAGGAGGGCTCGCGTGCTCGAAGATTCGCAGGCTGCTGCGGGTGAAGCGTCCAAGAAGTCATCTGGCCGCACGTTGCCATCTTTCTTCGGGAAACGGCGGTCAGCGTCCCAGAGCAGCCAGGCTTCCGCCAACATGGCGTCGTTTTCGTCGTTGGCAAGCGCTTTCAAGTGAACGGCATCTGCCGCTTCTCCGCGACATCGCGAAAACACAAGCGGAGCGAGGAGGCGAGGATCTCGGAGAGCGATGGTAGCGATGGTAGCGATGGTAGCGATGGTTGCGATGGTAGCGATGGAAGCGATGGTAGCTCGAAGGGAAGGGTGTCTGCGAAGCTGCTTCTGCGGCGCGCTGCTGCACGGCAGAAGAAGAAGAGCCGCCATTGTTCAGACCTGGAATCCTTCCGCTCTATGGTTGCGGCAGTGGGGTTTCTGTTTTCCAGATGCCGACTGATTTGCTGCCATCGACCTTCCGTGCGCCGCGGTACATGCCAGTCGTGTTGAAAGGCATGGCAATTTCCCCGTCTTCGGCGCTGACCGCGATGACTCCTCCGCACTCCGCAGGAAGCTCGTTCTGCACCGCGTCTTCTGCTGCTTGCCGAACCTTGGCGCCCGTGAAGCGCATGCGACAGGAGATGCTCATTGGCAGCACGGTTCGAATGAACGCCTCCTGCCGTACCCACAAGCGGTCAGCTCCCTGCCGGCCTTTGAGGGACTGATCCCAGACTCCCCAAGCTTCCGCAAACAGTGTGCGGGAACGTACCCCGATGCCGGTAGCACTGATGGCGACCGTCTCACTGTTGGCATAGTTTCCGCAGCCGATGATCGGCGTGTCGCCGATGCGGCCGGGGGGCTTGCCAGTTCGGCCGCCGGTGGAGGTGGCTGCCGCGACTCCGGCGCCTTCCACCCAGACCACTGCCCCGACAGTTCCCGTGCCGCCCTCTCCCTCGCTGGTCGCCTCCGTCGGCATTCTCGCTTCTCCGCTCTCCATGGCCTCTCCAGCGTTCCATGCCGGCGCCCCCTTTGCCACTGCCGCCAGGTGCCGCTGCAGAGACGCCAGCCTGCCCGGCGTATCGAAGAAGGCATTGGCCACCGGCGGAAGTCCCGCCTTCTCGGCCACCGCCTCGGCCGCGGCTCCTCCAAGCATGATGTGCGGAGAGTTGAGCAGCACCTCCTTGGCAGCCAGCACGGGGTTTTTCACGTTGGTGACCATGGTGACCGCTCCGCAGCCCAAGTTCCGGCCGTCCATGACAGAGGCCTCTAGCTCGTGGGTGCCCTCGCTGGTGTACACGGAGCCGACGCCAGCGTTGAAGTGCGGGTCATTCTCCAGCTTCTCCACGGCAAGGCAGGCGAGCTCCACGGGGTCCAAGTGCCCAGCACTGTTGGCAGCATGGGCCGCTTCCTCCACGCTCAGCAGGATCGCAGCCAGGGCGTCCTGGTACTCCGCCTCGCGTTGCGGATCCAAGTTGGGGATGACGCCGGCACCACCGTGAATGGCGATGCTCCAGCGCCGCAAGGCACTCATGGCCGCTGCAGAAGGGGACAAGGGAAGGTGGCGCCTTTTCCGGCGGAAGACCCTCGGCGGAAAGTTCGCGGAGCGCAGAGACCACGCGGACAGAAACGTACGTGGCTACGTATGTTGAGATGGAAGCTCCCCTTGGAGCTTCGCATAGGGCCAGGCGTTGCGCGTGGCGGGATGAGATGTCGTGGCAAGCCTTCCAACATGCAGTATGCCGCGGTTCGTCTGGTGGAGAGGAGGGTGGAAGCAGCGATTGGGACGTGTTGTGTTTCTCCTGAACTTGATCGTGCGGATCCTTCGAGAGCGGCAACAGCTACTCGACGTCGCACGATCCTTGCTCTTTGCCATTTTTCTGCTCTGCTTTCGCCTGCCTTTCCTGCCCTCAGCAATGCATCGGAGTCAGGTTTCCCCCCCATCGACGGTCACCTCCCTGAACACTCACACGACCGCTTCCATGGACGCTCGCAGCCTTCAGAAATCCTTCTCGATCAGCGGCCGAGGCTGCTGACGCAGGATCGTTCTCCGCTTCTGCTTGCTGTGGTGGCACGGAAAATGAAGGTGCTCGCGTCGCCACCTAGCTGGAGGCGCTCTTGAGGTAGTCCATCATGGTGTCCACGTCGGAGACCTCGAACGGATCCGGGCCGGAGTTCTGGATGGCCGGCTGCTCCACGAAGAGCTTCTCGATCTTCATGTCGTTGATGACGGCGGAGTAGCGCCAGCTGCGTTCTCCGAAGCCGCGCTCCGAGTCCCACACGCAGGACATGCCCATGCCGCGCGTGAAGAGGCAGGCCCCGTCCGGTAGCAACTTGACCTTCTTGAAGCCGAGCGAGCCGGGCGTCTTGTCCTCCTCGAGGCCCTGGGCCAGGCCCCACTGGCGCATGACGAAGGCGTCGTTCACGCTCAGGCAGTACACCTCGTCCACGCCCTGGGCCAGGATCTCCTCATACTTGCTCTCGAAGCCCGGCAGGTGCGTGGAGCTGCAGGTGGGCGTGAAGGCGCCCGGCAGCGAGAAGATGACGCAGCGCTTGCCCTTGAACAGGTCCTCCGAGGTGAGGTCCTTCCAGTCGAACGGGTTCTCCACGTCGCTGTCAATGCGCGTGCGGGTCTTGAAGGTCACGCTGGGGATGGTCTCGCCTTCCTTGATGTGGCTGATGGCGCCGCCAGCGGCGGTGGTCGCCGCCATGCGCAGCGGGCTGCTGGCGGTGGCCCGGAGGGCCGCGCGGCCGCTGAACGCCGCCGCGCCGGTGCAGAGGAGCATGGTCTTCATCGTGCGGAGCATACTGGCAGAAGAGGCGAAGGAGAGCACGGACTGGGCGCGGGCTGGCAGCGGATCTCGGCGCACAGCAAGGGGCTCAAGATCGAAGGGTACGAGCGCCTCGGCATTTGCTGACGTATGCCTCAACATCGGTTTCATCCGTTACTATAATTATCTACTTTTTCATGGATTATTTCGTTAATATTCTGTGAATATTCTGAAAGGTAATGGTGAGATTTTTAGATCTATGAACGGTCGTTGATGGAACGTCAACTTTCCCGCGGTTTCGGGAGTTGGTGTCGCGCGGAGGATGGCACGTGCCTTCGGCAAAACCGCAAACACTTGAACTTTGCAACTTGAGCAATCAAAGCAAGCAAGGCGCGCCAGCTACGCACATTGCTTGACTTGATCTGTGCCGGCCGGGCCGCTCGAGGCAGGGCGCGATGCATGGTTCGTGCCGTGGACGCCCCGGGCCGCTCGAGGCAGGGCGCGATGCATGGTGGTGTGGCTGGGCACCGGGGTTAGTACAAGCTAGCAGCACCACCGTGGCTGGAAGTCAAAAAGAAGAGCCGACTCAGGCAGGCAGCACAGCACGGCACTTCAATCAATTAAGCAGCCAAGCAAGCAAGCACAATTCGGCTCCTTATCACGCACGGGTGGCTGCGTGATTTCAACGAAAAGGCCACCGCTTCAACCGCTCAGCCAACCAACCAAGTCAACCAACCAAACACACAAGCAAAGAACAACTTTGTTCATCACTGTGAACGGCCGGCAGCAGAGACGTTCAAAAGCTCGCAGATCCATGGATTGGGGATAGGATTCAGGGGATTCAACTGGAGATGCGCGGGAATTCTTACAAATTCTGCCGGAGCAGAAGGCCACGCACGCGTAGCGCATCTCGGAGTCGACGCTCTTCTTCCGCCGTTCCACAGCCAGGAAGGCGGATCAACACGATTAACCTCTTGCGCTTTGATTGGCTCATTCGTGCCTCCATGTTGACCGACGTGGACGTGTCATGTGCTGCCAATTGGCAGGCATCCAATGAAGGCGAGGGATGACGCCGAAAGGCAGCTGGCAATTTTAGCATTCTATGAAAGGCCCTTTCTGGATCTCGGTTCTCGTCAACCTCAAGTTTCTCCACACACTACAGTCGGGCCTCTTCGAAGCTTACCGGCGCCAGGAGGCCGGAGGACGCCTTCGCCGCTGCTTGTGCTGCCCTCGCGCCGCATCTGTGGCCAGGGGCTGCCCAGTCGAGGCGCCCAGAGAGCACCGGGAGCGACCGGGCGCGCGAGCGCCGGGACGCGTACGTGGTCGGAACATCGGTCTGGTTCTGCCGCAAACGAACGAGCTTCTCGGGCCATCCGCGCGGCCAGATTCGACCTTCTCGCACGGTGGCGGCTCCTTCCCGGAAGGCTCCCGCCGCCTGAGTCCCTGGGAAGTGCAACAAGCGGCCGGGCTGCCGAGACCTTCGCAACAGGCAGCTCTCGCCGCCGCTGGCCCTCCGGGACACAGGCTCTCACGTTGGGGCTTGCGCCGCGCGCCGCGCCGGGCCTCTCCTCGCGCGGAGAGCCATGGACAGCTGCGGAAACATCCCCAGCGAGGTGGTGGTGCGGGGCGGGCTCATTGTCAGCCCGCACGTGAGCAGGGTGTCGATTCTTCGGCGGCAAGGGCTGCTGCCTTGGACCGCGGAGATGCGCGGGCGCTGGTTCAAGGAGGAGTTTGACTACTTCAACAAAATGTACACGCTTTTCCAGGACGGCCTCTTGGCAGATGTGGAAGCGGTAAGCAGGTTTGCGACGCCGAGGGGCAGCGCCACCTGACATCCCCAGAGAGCGGATGCTTGGATACCCTTCAATACAGCCCTTCAAGGTTCCTTTCTGGGATGCGACAGCTGATGGCTTCCACGCGTGGCTTCTCTCCTCGCAGGGACAAGCCTTCCGAGAATTCATGGGGGACATCCTTGCCTGCGATACCATGAGAATCTCCAAAAAGTTCTGCGGCGATGCACGGATCGGCCATCTTCGGTTTCCGCGGACCCCCAAGCGAGATCTCACGGAGGAGGACCTCATGGTAAGCGACCGCGATCGGCCGGCGCGTCGGCCGGCGGGAGGCAGCAGGATTCTAATCGGGTTCTCCCCGCGCGTCAGCGCTTGATGGAGGAGATGCACATCGTGGAGAAGAGCTTCCTGCAGGCAAGGGCAAGGATCCGGCCGCGGAAGCGACAGCGCAGCCAGAGCATCGAACCGGGGACGCCATCGGAATCCCCCCCCATGTCCACGACAGTGACATCCCCTCCGCAAGTGGGCCACGCGGCCATGATGCCGTCTCCGTCGCTCGTCCGGTCCATGCCCTCGACGCCGCGCTCCTTGTCGATGGGCAGCATGTCGATGACCAAAGGGTGGGCATCGACGCCAACCAAGCCGACCACGGACCAGGACGCCAGCGGATTGCTCCTGGAGTTTCTGGATTCCGTCCATCGTACCGCTGACAACAGTCCGAGCTCTTCGTCGGCAGACGCCAAGATGACTCCGGAGCGATCCGCGCACCTTGCGCCGGCCGATGGATGGGCAATACGAGGCACAAAGGCCGAGGATGGGGACCAGGAGGAGCCACACGAGTCAAAGTCTGCGATGAAGGCAGAGGACGCGAGTGAAAGCGGCTCCACGAGTCGAGAGAACGGGAGCGAAGAGGATGGCACGTCCCGGACGACCGCCGACTCGTCCGACGAAGAGAAGGTACTGCCTTGCTGGACGGAGATGCGCAAATGCCCGCCTCCTGCTGTGACTCATGGTCGTTCTCATCTTGCGACCACCAAGACCCTGTCTCCCTTTGCGGAAGCCAAGGGCGAGCAGCCGCTTCCTCAGCGAACCACCGACCTGCCCTGGGCGGCTCGAATACACTCCCTCTTCCAGGAGAATCCCGGGGACAGCTACTGGAGCTTCTTGAGCGAACTCGGGGAGGAGGTCGAGAGGAGCCTCACGACCACTCTGGGGGACGCCGTCGAACGCGTGCGGGACGTCTTCGAGGAGGAGATGAAGCGCGTGCAGAGTCGGCGGCAAGGGCCCGGCTCGGGGCAGAGCTAGGTGTGACGCATCATGGAGTATATCAGAGAATGAACGTTAGAGAATTGTCTTTTGCTACTTCATCGCTGTGTGAGATATGTGGAGTCTGGATTGAAGTAGGGTAGGAGTGCAGGAGGCGTGTCAATCCCGGTTCTCGGCGCGGCGGCCGTGCGGAGCAGCTCATCGGCAGTCGCACGGCCCCACCTCGAGTTGAGCAAAGCGTGACACGCAGCTTCCTACGCGGCTTGGATCCAGAGTGCGCGAAAGACGCTTTCCAGTGGACGGGACGCGGCTTCGATCATTTTCTTTTTAGCGTTTTGGTCATGTAGAAACAGGCTTGTCGTAGTCGTCGAGACTTCGGACCCTTCCGGAGGCTGCTAGAATGTGGGTGTTTGGCGATCGAATGACCTACCAGTGTACAAACGTGTTGTGTTGTGGGCGCCAGCCAGTGCTAGTGACAGAAGTGATTGCGATGTGGAGCAAAACGTCTTGCACTCATCAAAGCACAGAGACGAATACTGACATGAGTTGAAGGAAACGTCTTCTTTTTCCTTACGTCGCGGGCCGCGCTACTCTTCCGCCTTCCAGGAGATGGCTAGGCCTTCGGGGAAGCTGACGCCGTCGAATCCCAGCTTCTCGAAGGCGCGAATATTCCCGTGGTTCGTGCCCTCAGTGCCCTGCGTCGGGAGAGCAGTCATCGTATCAGCTTCGCGCTCTCGTGGAGCAGGTGGTGCCATCGCAGCGAGCAAGGGGGCAATCGCGGTAGGCGTACCCTGACTTCACGCCATACGTCTCCCCAGAGCTCCAGCGTATCCTCCTTGTTGAGGTCCAGCAGCAGCGCCAGGCTCAGCAACCTGTTGTCCAGGCTAAGCCGGGGGAGCGGACGCAGCGAAGATGCATCGTGGGGCCGCAGGCAACGTACCTCGCAGAGGCTTGATTCTGCTCCGCGCTGTTCTCAAGCTCACCGATGCTGAAAGGTTTCTAGAATCGAGCACGGGATCGGAAAGACGAAGCTCAGGTCGGTTTCGTTCCGCTTTCAACTTGCAAGCTGCGCTTCGTCGCCTTCTTCTGTATGCTGCTTCTCACCGGAGTGGAGTCGCAGCATTCGTCGATGATCGCCAGGTTCTCTTTCAGGGTCGACGTCCCCAGGTTCTCCACGAGCCCGCTCACTGCCGCCGCGGCCCCGGGCGGCTGCTTTCGCAGCTGCGGACGCCATTGTGTAACCATGAGTGTCGCCACATTGCATCTGCTCGAAGCCTGCCCGCCTGACGCATCCCACCTCCATCTTCTCAAGGTACGTGGCGGCCTTCCAGCAGCAGCCCGTTCTGCCGCCGGGCTGGCCCATGAACAGCGCCGACGCCGAGGGCGCCTTGCCCTTGAACACCAGCGGCATTTCCGCCGGAAGACCTCCGGCGAGGCTGCGATGCACTGCCCCGAGCCTAGCAAAGCCGCTGGCAAAGCTGCTCAGCTGCAGCAGCAGCAGCAGCAGCAGCCGCCGCTTCAGCCCCGGCGCTGCGATTCCAGCTTCCGACTGCATCTTTCAAGCTCGGGAGAGAAGAAGAGCTGAAAGGAGGCGCCGAGTCCGGCGTCGTGCGGCGTTGGGAGAGCGCCGCTTGCCGTGTCGCGATTCTTGAAGCGACGGCCGCGACCCCTGCGCGACACCAATCTACGTCAGCAAGCCAGGCTCAGGCAGAACATTTGTGGCAACGGCGCCTTCTCTGCCCAGCGCGATGAGGACGCTTGCGCCACTCCTCGGCCTGCTCCTAGTATGCTCGGCGTCGGCCCTGGCGGCCTCCAGGCTCTTCGGCGCGCCGATGTCGCCGCGGCTGGCGCCGCTGCGGGCCCTCCAGGAGAGCGCGGAGGTGCTGACGGACTGGGTGACGACGAAGAGGGTGTTTCACTTCGGGTCCGCCGATCGCGAGGAGTCGCTAGGTACGAGAGTGCAATGGGATGCAGTGGCCGTGGCCTTGGGGCTGAGGGCTGGCGAACGGATCCGCAGGGTACTTCGAGCGAATCGACGACGTGATCATGGGCGGGATCTCCAGCTCCAAGCTGCTGGACCGCGGCGACCCGGACACGGTCTCGTGGATGGGCGTTTTGCGGAAGGAAGGAGGGGGCTTCTGCGGCATCCGCACCAAGCCGCTGTCCGAGCCTCTTGATCTCTCGGCCTATGAGGGGCTCTATCTGACGTGTCGCCTGGCGTCCGACACGGACGCCGACCGCCGGGCGTGGAAGATGACCCTCCGAACCAGGGACGACAACCGTGGAGACAAGGCCTACCAGGCCGCGTATCGCATCAACCCAGATGTGGAAGGTTTGTGCCACCTTTGGGGCCACGCTGCGCTTCCGTGTCCAGCTGCGGCTGAATGCTGCTTCTCATGGGTGCTCGCGCTGGAACTGCAGGGTTGCAACGGATCTTCATTCCTTTTGCCGACTTCAAGCTCGTCAGAGGCGCCCGCATCGTTCCCGGCGCCCCGCAGATTGATGAGAAGGCAGCAAGCTCCATCTATCAGATCGGCCTGTCGGCGTCCAAGTTTCAGATCTCGGAGAACACCACCGTCGTGCCGAACTTCCGCGATGGATTCTTCCAGGTGTGCAGCAACCTGCATTTTCTGCTCTTCGCTCCGCCCCGTACAGCTTGCCGGCATTCCCCAGTCGCCGTCTTCAGACGCGCCAATTTGAATCTCAACCTTCAAACGTTTCTTGGGTCATCCAGCTCGACATCGGTAGCATCGGCGGCTACACGTGGTCCTCGGGAGATGCTTCTGCCGGGGCCGCCTCTCCCGAAGCGGCGGTGAAGAAGCAGGCGCCCCTTTCGCTTCCGCAGCCGCTTCCCGAGAATGAGGTCGCCAAGCGTCGCCCTGTGGCGCTTCGAGTTCTCCGACCGGCGCTGAACCTGTTCTTCAGCGAGCCGGTGCGACGGGGACAACGGGCCGAGCAGATCCTCAAGGAGCGCCAAGCCTCCTCCTTCCAGATTCTGCGATTCGGTCTCTCGATGAGGCGTCGGAAGGGACGAAACTTCCTCCGAAACATTTTGACGGCCTTACTGATTCCAGTGCGTGAGCTGACGGGGAAGGTGCTCGGCAAGCTGCTCAGGATAGGTTTTCAGATTCCGCGCATGCTGTCCAAGGGCAAGCGCCGACCATAGAGATAACAGCTTTCTTCTCAGATTCCTGTGTCGGCTAGGTGAAAGGAGGGGAAATCCTGTGTCGGCAAGGTGAAAGGAGGGGAAATCCTGTCTCTGCAGTGGTCCAGCGATTCGACGTGTGCCGGGCGGAAGCAGCGTAGGTCGCCGCTAGTTCGCTGGCCGAGGTCGGCGACCACCGCCTCGACCTCCACGACCTCCTCGTCCGCCCTTGCCCCTACCGCCTCTTTGACCTCTACCGCCCCGCCCTCGCTGAACCACCTCAAACTCCTTTTCACTCATGTAGATTTGCTCTGGAGCCATGGGTGCGTCGCAAACGTCGCCGATGCCCGCGGCGCCCCCTGCAGGGATGAAGCTTCCCCGAAGCCCAGCGCTCGCCTCGGCGCTGGACTCCGACAACCACGCCCCGAAGTCCGACCCGGACAGGAAAGCGCCCTCCACGCTGGGCTTGCAGAGCCAATCACCCACGACTCCGATGCCGTGGGCCGCGTCGAAGAGGAAAGGATTTCCGTCCTCTGCGGCCCATCTGTTTATGGGAACGCCCGCGCCCCAGAGCTGCACCTTCGAAAACAAGATCTTGTCGATGAAGGCCTCGTCGTCGCCGCCGCGACGGCGCCGAAAAGTCTCAAGGACATCGCCAACGAGGGTCTCTACCACCAATGCTTCCGTCGGCGTGCCCTCGATGAACTCCTGCGGCATCTTATGCTCCTTCGCGAAGGCCGGAGTGCTCAGCAAGGTCCACACCTCGACGCCCTGGTCCCCGGAGCCGCGCTCGTACTTCCGCGAGTTGCATCCTATCCACGATACGTTTGCAGATTGCATGAACGCGCCGTCGAAATCCGCTGGGAAGAAGCCCGTGGGCACGGTCACAACTACCGAGTAGATGGCGTTCAAGGTCATCTTCGGATAGCGCGTCGCTCCAGGAGGCGGCAGCTTGTTGTCAAAGTTGACCCGAAGCAGTCGATTGATCTGTTTCGCTGGCGTCTTGCTGGTGATGCGATCTGCGCACTTCCCATTGTGCGCAATCACGATGATGTCATGCTGCCGGAACCGCTTGTTGTTGACGTAGACGCCCCACTGCGGCCGCTCCTCCGACCCCTCGAAGCGCAGCCCATTGGACGGAGAGACCCAGGTATCCGTGACCGGCCCGTGCTTTAGATTCTGCCTCAGGTGGTTCACCAGCCCCTGCATCCCCAGCTCGTTGCTGCCGATGTACCGCCGGAGCCCATCGGGCTGGAAGAACCCATCGGCATCCACCGTCCCGACGCGGGAGCCGTCCCACAGCTGCACCTGCCCATCCTCTTGCGCCCTCGCCAGCAACGCCTCGAAGCTGGAGCCCTGGGTGGCGGTGACGAACTGCACCGCGTGGTCAACAGCCTGGCCTTGCAAGTCCCTGGAGGACGCCCTGCCGCCAACGCCCCTTTTCCCGGTGTCGTACACGAGGCATTCAATACCCCTCTCCTCCAGGGCCAAGGCGCAGCTCAGACCAGCGATGCCTCCGCCGAGGATCCCCACGCTCTTGCCTTGCAGGCTCCGGCCGCGGACGCACATGGCAAGCAGGAACACCTTGCCGAGGGAGCTCATGAGCATGCCCAAGTCACCAAGGACTCGCCTATCGCGCCATGGCCTTTTTTCTCCTTTCAACAAGAAGGAGGGACTGGCTGCTGCAATGTAAAGAATGCCACACGATTCCCAGCAAAGCGGCGCTCTGTCGTGGCGTTTTGCGCCTTTTTAGGCCTCTGTCCGCCAAAACCACCTACATTATGTTAATAACAATATTATACTGTAATATGAAATGTATAATATTCTACAACGGTATATACCTTCTTTTCGCTGAAATCTGAGCGATTTATCCCCTTTCGCTCACAGGTGAAGCAGACTTGGGTGCCTTCCCACACTCTTTGTCGCACTCGAGACTGTTGGCGAGCTTTCTGACATCTTGCCAAAGTCAGCATGACAAAGCGAGGCAGCGAGGCCGAGCAAGAGGGCTTCGCGAGCGATGGCAAGTACCGCAACAAGAAGCGAGTGCTTGTTTTGTCCTCCAGAGGCATCACAGCGAGGTATGCGTGAGTCCTTTTGGCATCTTGCCCAGCGACGTCTGCTTGGCTGCGTCTCCTGCTCGCCCAGCTGATTTATGAAACACCCCAGATACCGACACCTGGTCGAGGATCTACGCAAGCTGCTGCCGCACCAGAAGAAAGACTCCAAGTTCGACGCCAAAGGGGACCTCAGCGCCATCAACGAGATTGCTGACGTCAAGAGGTACGAAAGTCTTTCCAAGCGCCTCCGGAGAAGCAAGTGGCTGACGACTGCTTCGGCCACCAGCTGCAACTTTTGCCTGTACTTCGAGGCGCGCAAGCGGCAGGACCTTTACATGTGGGTCTCGAAGCAGCCGACGGGGCCGAGCGTGAAGTTTCACGTGAGCAATGTGCACACCATGGACGAGCTCAAGTTGACGGGGAACTGCATGCTCGTAAGTGGGTTTGGGTGTGCGAGTCGGAGAAACACACAACACACACATGATACCCCTACACGCACACACACAAACAAACACAAACACGAACACAAACACACGAAAACACTCTCTCTCACCTCTCAATGCAACCTTCTACAGGGATCGCGTCCGCTGCTTTCGTTTGACGCGGCTTTTGATGTGCGGCCGGAAACGAAGCTGATGAAGGAACTCCTGTCCGAGATCTTCAGTACGCCGCGAGGACACCCGAAGTCCAAGCCCTTCGTCGACCGAATCATGTCGTTCTTCTTCTTGGACGGGAAGATCTGGATCCGAAACTACCAGATTACCGACGCCTCGGACGAAGGGCGGTTGGAGAAGCGCGCGGAGAGGCAGAATGAGGAGCTCACCACCCTCACGGAGATTGGACCGCGATTTGTGCTGACACCGATCCGAGTCTTCGGTACGTGCGATGGCGAGACGGGTCAGAACGACATCTCAGGCGGCTCAATCGATTGACGCGTCTCGTCCATAGGCAGCGCTTTCGGTGGCCGGACGATTTACTCGAACAGCGCCTTTGTTTCCCCGAACGCAATCCGCAGCGAGTCGAACAAGCGACATGGAGAGCGATATAGCGAGCGTGTACAAGCGAAGCAGGACTTGAAGCGGCGCAAGCTCGACCATGCGCTGCCCCGTGATGAGCTCCAGGACGTCTTCAAGTGAGAGCACGCCTCGTCATAATTTAGATCAATGGTTGCTTGAAGAGTCTTTGCCACCCGTCAAGAGGCTGCCGAAGATGCTGTTATCTGCCTCCTTGGTGGATCCGGCGGCGAGCTCGATCTTCGCCCGATTGTCCTCGATCACCACGACGGACCCGTCTCGCATGTCTTGCACCATCAAGTAGACCCACTTCATCGCCCTGCGCAAGCCAACATAACGGTCAAGATGTACGTCAGAGAGCGATGCACATCCCCGCGAGCAGGAAGAGATGGAGGGTCATCGGCTTACGTCTTGTTCGACACCTCGGCGAAGACCAGAGCACGCCCGTGGGGTCCTTCTATGTTGAAGCGAATGCGGACGCGCTTGCTCCCGTCCTTGGGATTGTCGAACTCGTAGTGCTCCAGATATCTATCATGCGCGAAAACGGGCTAAGCAAAACACCGTCGCATCCAGAAGAACGTATACAGCCTCGCGAAGCGGAAGGAGAGAAAGAGAAGGAGTCCAACTCGCTACCTGCGACGGCCCTCTCGTCGATCACCAGAGTCTTTCCCGAATCCCTTGATGGGCTCTCCAAACTTGCTCGTCACGTGCAGATCCCCCTTGACGTCTTCTAGCGCTCTGTTGA
>JAAMXY010000233.1:0-15399 GCA_019677205.1 Pinguiococcus pyrenoidosus | reverse complement strand
ACCCGGGCCGAATCGGTCCAATCAGAAATCTGAATTCGGCCCTACTAGTGAGGGTGCTCTAAGCGCCAAGGTGAATTCACCTTTCAGGCGGTTTCATAACCGTTAATGTAAAAGGTAAATTCACCCTTTGAGACGACAGAGTATCCAGAAGTATTTAATCTGTTTTGAAGCCTGAACTTCCCGCCATTTTCTTTCACACCGATTCAAATCTTCGGCAGTGAATACGCATTGCTCACCTCGCCATCGTTCACAAAAAGCCTTTCCTGTCCCATTCCGAAGCCTGCTGCGGATCCTCAGGACATGTCGGGCCACTATCGCGACAGCGGTGGCTCGACAAACATCAACGTGGGCTGCCACTTGGGAAGTCGATCTTGTGTGCGGCAGTCGAAGCTGTACCGCGAGTACGAGTCAGGCAATGCCGTCAAGGGGCTGCTGGGGACCACGAGCATCCAGTGGGACACCAAGCACAAGGAGGGCGTGTACGCCGGCCAGGCCGTTTACGACGCGGATCTGGAGCACAACGCAGCAATGCGCGCACAAAACGCCTCGACGAGCAGATCGAAGCTTGACAAGTCCGACTATGAACCTCTTCTGAGAGCGACAGCAGGATCGAGCCATCCGAAGCATCGACCGAGCAACCAGCAAAGCGAAGAGCTCGTTGCTTCCACTTCCGCGCGGCGTACACAGCCGGCCTCCACGGCGGCAAACGCTGCAGCTTTGCCCGACCGGCCTGGGAGAATTCAGCGGCAGCGGGCTCCAGCGAAAAGGATAACGACCAAGAGAATGCCTAGGCAAGGGATGGCAAGTGGCGCGGAAAGGACTACGGCGAAAGCTTTGACGTTGCAGCGAGGAGTGCTTGTTGAGCCCCGGGCCATCCCAGGGATGGAGTCGCTAGCGCCGGCGACGGCCTCGGGAGGCGATGTCTCTGGAAGAGACAGCCTGGAGACCACTCCACCTCAGAATAGGCACGTACAGCAAAGCAATGCTACCTCGAAACGGGATGGCGCGCCTGGGTTTGAGGTTGGGGATACAGTGATGTACCTGAACGCCACTGAAAAGCGTCTCGAGGAGGCCACAATCGTCCAGGCTCACGAGAACGATGGGCCGACTGAGTACAGCATACGCTTCAACTCGCGACGCGGTGACCGTCGAGCAGGCAAGGTGGGGGTGTCGCGATGATGGGACCCTTCTGTTTCCTGGCCTCTTAGCTTTGCTTTGTGTTTCTCTGGCGGCGTGAACAACAGGAACAGCTGGTGCCGAAAAGCTTCGTCGAGGAACGCGTCCGGCGAGCCCGAGAAGGAGCACAGACCGAGGCAGAACCAGAAGCAGAAGCTGCAGCGGTGCTCCGAGAGCGAACGCCGGTTGTCGAGAACACCCAAGGGTGGGAGGCGAATCGCGCGGTGCCGAACCGATCTCGTTCTGGCATCCGAGGCATCCTGCAAGGAGACGAGGGCGTCAGCAAGGGTCCAGAGCAAGCCCTCGCGCAAGAGGTGCGCCGAACGCCCACGCTCGCGATCCCTGGACTCGGCGATGAGCCGGCCGATGATGGAAGAAGGGCGAGGCGAAGGGGCCGCCGTGGTGGCCAGCAAGTCGCGACAAACATCCTGCCGGGATTGAACTCCCCTCTTGAAGGTGGTGTGGAGGAAGGCACGGGCACCAGGTCCGCGAGGCGCGGCGGACGCATGCGGAGAGCCAGGGGCGAGAATGCGAGATCAAGAGACGAAAACACCGCAGCGAGTAGTCCGGCTGGCGGCTCCGCGGCAGCCCGACAAGGAGCTTC
This sequence comes from Pinguiococcus pyrenoidosus, assembly GCA_019677205.1. Lineage (NCBI taxonomy): Eukaryota > Pinguiophyceae > Pinguiochrysidales > Pinguiochrysidaceae > Pinguiococcus > Pinguiococcus pyrenoidosus. The sequence goes on along the minus strand of JAAMXY010000233.1, from coordinate 13,619 downwards.
CGCGGAGTCTCAACCTGCCGGCGTCGCTTCCTCAGCTATGACTCCACAGTCCTCCCGGAGGCATGTAGGTCCCTCCTCCAGCAGTCGATCAACGACGTCCATCTACCGAAATGACAAGGCAGAAGTGTCGCCGGGAGCGGCGCGAAGCTCTGAAAAGGAAGCTGGGAAGTACGTCGTGCCCGGCCTCTCCGGTGAGTCATACTACGTTGCAGGAGGCGACAAGTCCCACAAGAGCGTTCTGAACACTCGACCCTGGTGAGCGGTGAGCATGTTGTGCGTGCGTCCTGACGTTGTAGAATAGCTGCAATTTGGTCACATCATCATCATCATCATCATCATCATCATCATCATCATCATCATCATCATCATCATCATCATCATCATCATCATCATCATCATCATCATCATCATCATCATCATCATCATCATCATCATGTTGACCTTCAAGGCAAGAAAGCGGTTTTCTTCTATGTTATCCATTGTTCTCCAGTTGTGCAAGTTCAACGTCCAGCAGCATTCACAACCCACAAGTTGGATAAGGGTTTATGCATGACAACCCCGTCGTGTCCCGTTTCACCAGCGATAGGCCACCGAGAAGCTGACCTGGGATTCGTTTTGGCATTGGCGAATTTTTCTTTCGAGTTCTGCCCTTTCGCGAGGACATGCTATTCGACCACCTCTCCAAAGTTCACGGTTCACGAAAAGCCGTTGGTTCGGGGCTCGTACAGATTCGAAGAAGTCTAGGAGACTGTTGGGGTGCGAAGAAGACGAACAAGTCTTTTTCACGCATGACTAGGTTCTCGTATGGCATGGCACACTTCTCGCAATGCTCGATTCCGCCGGAGAGGGAAGTGAGGTACAAAGCCAGCTGAGATCGTGTGCAGTCGAGTCGAAGAAAGAGGATGATGCACTCATCCTCAAAGCAGGAAACGTACAAGTAGCTCATTTCCTTTGTCCTTCGCGGTCTAGTCGACGTTCCCTTGTTTCGAAGGAGTCGACGAATCCAAATCACTGAATCCCGAGCCTCCTAACCCAACGGCTCTCTGTGAGAGCTTGGAGCATGCCTCCCATAGCAACCAGCGCTGCGATTCCATTCCTGTACTACAGAGCTGGACCTTTCAGAGCAATGGATGTCAGTTTCCGCTCACAGCGCGTCGCAGCGATTGGCCCGGGAACCTTCAATTCCGCCGACATGCGAGAAGTAGCAATCGGAGCACATAGCATAGCCAGTCGTCCGGAGGCAAGTCCCATCGAATACCGCCACACGCCCAGCAATACAAACAGCAACGCTCAAACCTGAAACGGGAACGCCCTAAGCTACGGATGCAGAAAAGAAGTAGGCTTCAGTGCCATACGTCTCGGCGTTGCATCCTTCTCAGAGCCTCTCACATCCTGGACCCCAAATCAAGAGGGTCTGGACGCGAGCGGAGTGGGCGTCGTGTCGACTCGGATCTCATCTCTGCTGGCAAAAACGTGTTCGGAAGCCCACGCGACGCTTCCAAACGCTCTGAAGGAGAGAAGGTGCGAGAGCGCTACTCTCCCTGCGAAAGTGTCCGACGCTGCTCTTTTTGCTCAGTTTTCGCAAGAGTCTACAAAAGACCTGCACACCACAAAAGCTGGTGTCCTCAGGCCTCAGTCCAAGCCTTGCTCATTCAAGCAGCAACGGTCCCTTTCCCACTTTCGGTCCTAGAGAGCGCGGAAGGTCCGCTTGTGTTGCGGAGGTAGACGCCAGTGGCTGTGAGCGATGGCGAGCACGGCGCGGCCCGGAGACTCGGCGCCTCCGGCGACGAGCTCAAAGCGGCAGTCGAGATCCAAGGCGCAGGCGCGCACGGAGAGTCAGCAGGTCTTCATCGCGCCGGAACTGCCTCTCGGAACGCACATCTGGGCCACTCGCGACGGCTCCGAGAAGTGGGAATGCGTGCAGGTACGAAAGTCCCGGGGTTTATCACCTCCTCAGCTGGATGTGCGACTCAATGGCGCCGGTGGTTCTTTTCAAAGGTCCTGAGCCAAGACAACACCATCTTGAAAGTCCAGCCGGCAGACGCGCCGGGCGACGTCTTCTCGGTGGACCTGGGCTTCCATGAGTTGTACTACGCCAATCCAAGGTACTTTGTTTGTTGTCGTGTGGCTGCGACGGTGAAGAGGTCGAGGTGGTGGTGCCTCTTTCTCTCCTTCGCTGATGGCCATCGTCAATTGGCAGCGTCGTGCCGGACATGACCTCTCTGTACCACATCCACGAGGCCGGCATTCTGCACAACCTGTCCGAGCGGATGCGGCCAGGCGACCCGCAGGCGTATACCTTCATGGGCAGCGTGCTAATTGCGGTGAATCCCTTGCGGCGACTTCCTGGCCCGGACGCCTCGACGTATCAGGTACTTCTGAGCGAGCGTAGGACGTGCTTCCATCGCATACTGCAGCGACTCACCGTCAAGCACAGAACGTGCCCCTGGATCCGGCCAGGCCGCACCCTTACTCGCTAGCCGAGCTGGCCTACCAGCAGCTCTCCTTGCCCAGGCCGGCGACAGACAAGACGCCGGCAAAGCCCTTCAGCAACCAGGCGATCGTGATCAATGGAGAGTCGGGAGCCGGAAAGTCCGAGACGGCCAAGATCGTTCTGAGGTGACGTAGCACAACAGCGAGGGAGACGCAAATCGATCGACGACGACAGATCGCCTCACTCGTCAACTTGTCCGAAGATACTTGGCGACGCGAGGCGGATGTGCGGAAAAGGAGGGCTCGCTGGACCAGCGCATGATCAACACATCTCCCATCTTGGAGGTGAGCGTCGAGCTTGACGTGCGAAGCTTGAAAGCTCGCATGCTGATACGACGAGACTCTGTGAACAGGCCTTTGGAAACGCCAAGACCGTGCGCAACCCGAACTCCAGCCGCTTCGGCAAGTTTATGAAGCTGCAGTTCTCGGACCCAAGCGAGAAGGTGACCATCACGTCGTGCTGAAACTCTGCCCAGAGGGTTTGTCGCGCAGACCAGGAGTAGTGGTAGTCTTACCATGCTTTTGATGCCCTCGGAAACGGAAACAGGCTCTTGCGGGAGGCTTTCTGGAGACGTATCTGCTTGAGAAGTCCCGCGTGGTGCACCAGGCGCCCAACGAGAGGAATTTCCACGCGTTCTTCCAGCTGCTATCTGGCGGCGGCGCCAAGATCGGCGCAGCGTGTAAATTAGCAGGAGAGTCCAGCGAGAACTTTGCGTACTTGCGCAATGGACTGCAGACGGTGCGCAAGCCATGCTGCCTTCGCTTGCTTGCGTCGCGCTGCTGACGACACGCTTTGCACAGATCGAGGGAGTGGACGACGCCGCCGCCTTCCAAACGCTCCAGCGATCTTTAACGTCGATTGGCATGTCGAACGAAACCCGCTTGGGACTGTGGCGTCTCTTGGCAGCCGTCCTTCATCTAGGTGAGCGCGTTGCTGCGCGGTGGAAAGTCCAAGTCTCTCTGCTCGCCTCAGCCGCGATTGGATGCAGGGAACATCCAGTTTGTCGAAAAAGATGGGCCAGAGGGCCCAGTTGCAACTGTAGCTACGTCGCTGGACACGGTCTGCGAACTGCTGGGCATGGCGCCAGAGGCACGTTAACCGGCCATCACCGATGCTCGCGGTGTGCTTCGAGTCTCACTTCCATGGCACCCCACAGGTGGTGGACGATATCTTGACCGTGCGTCACATCTCCACTCGCGGCGAGGAGTATGCGATTCCACTGATTGTGAAGGACGCGGAATTCTCGCGCGACGCCATCGCGAAATGCGTTTACGAGTACGTCTCTCCCTTTGGCGCGTCACCGTCTCACTCCCTCTCGTCGGTGCTTTTCAAACTCGGCTCTCAACTTAGTCTCATGGCTGCTGCTGCTGCTGCTGCTGCTCCTGCTGCTGCTGCTCCTGCGGCTGCTTCTGCTCTGCCTCAGGTGTCTTTTCAGCCTGATCGTCACCTCCGTGAATGACTCGCTGGGCAAGAAGGACGGTGAGCTGCCGTGCATAGGCGTCTTGGACATCTTTGGCTTCGAGGCCTTCCAGGTCAACGAGTTCGAGCAGCTGCTGATCAACTTCGCCAACGAGAGTTTGCAGGATGTGTTCAACCAGCAGGTCATCGCGGCGGAGATCCGCATCTACGAGGAAGAGAACATCGAGTGCCAGATCTCGTCCATTCCGGACAACTCAGGCTGCGTGGATATGATCGGCGCCCGTGAGAAGGGCATCTTCTCCGTGCTGGACAACATCTCTCGGCAGCCGAGTCCGTCGGACGTAAAGTTCTGCGCCGAGGTGCACAAGGAGCACGCGCGCAACATCTACTTCCCCAAGACGCATCCCAAGGACAAGCACGACAAGTTCTGGATCAAGCACTACGCCGGCAAGGTGCAGTACACCGTGGGCACGTGGATCAACAAGAACAACGACGCCATCCCCGACCGCTTCGGCCCGGCGGTGGAAGCCAGCCGAGTGCAGCTGCTCAAGGACGCCAAGGCCGCCGATCAGGCCATGAAGCAGTCCGGCGCGGCCTCGGCCGGTACGGCGTCCCGCTCGCGCCGCAAGGCCGGGCTCAAGAAGCCCACGGTGGCGCAGACCTTCATGGCGTCGATGAAGGCGTTGAAGGCGGATCTGGTAGTGAGCAGCTGCTGCTTCGTACGCTGCATCAAACCCAACGCCCAGATGGCGCCCGGCGTCTTCGACGCGACGTATGTTGTAGAACAGCTGCGCGCGCTGGGGCTGCTGCAGACCTGCGAGGTGCTCAAGGTGGGCCTGCCCACGCGCATCAGCTACGCCGAGCTACGCCAGACGTTGTCCAGTCTGCCGCCGGACGCGCTGGCCATGTTCGCGCGAGAGCCCGAGGAGGTGCTGATCGCGGCCATCCTGTGGGCCTTCGACGTCGACCCGGACATGTACCGCCTGGGTCGCACGCGCGTGTTTTTCAAGGCCGGCCAGATCAGCAAGGTGCAGGAGATCCTGCAGATGGATCTCTCCGACCAAAAGGCGTGGTTCCTGGAGCGCCTGCAGCAAGCGCTGCAGGCGCGAGAGGCCGGCCAGAACGCCGCCAAGCGGGCTCAGGCTGCCAAGGAGGAGGCCATCGAGGCCTTCAAGGCCGCCAAGGCTAATTTCAAGGACCTCACCGACGAGGGTGGCGCCGAGGAGGCCATGGACGACACTCTCGTGCTGGGCCGTCTGGTACACATCGCCGCCGCCGTTGCCAGCTGCGATCTGCTGGAGAGCGACTTCGCCGCCTTTGAGGCCCAGGAGGCCAGTCGCGAGGGCGCCATCGAGCAGTTGGTGCAGCAGCTTCGGAACGAGGTGCGCCAGTGCCGCGAGCGGACTCGGACGGGCCAGCAGCTGGCGGAGAGCGCCACGCGCGGCGTGGAGACGGCGGCGGACCTGAACAACAGCGACCAGCTGGCAGACGCGTGGGAGTGCATGTGCAACGGAGAGGCCCTCATCAAGGAGATCAGCGACTTGGCCAAGCAGGCCGTCGACGGTGCGGCGCGCTGCCAGGCCACCTACGCCGAGCAGAAGAGCCAGGCCGCCGCTGACAAGCTCGCCGAGATCCACCAACTCATCCACGTGGCCGGCCAGGCCGCTTCGCAGGCCTCGGACGCTTTGAGCCGAAGCGGCTCGATCTGGAGAGACGCCATCCGCGATGCCGAGCAGGCGGAGGCCGCGGCGTCGGAAGTGCTGGCGTCCGCAAAGGCCCTCTCGGCCAAGCTGCAGGAGACCGGTCGCAAGGCGCAGGAGCTACGCCTAGCGCGGCTGGCGGAGGAAGACAGGCAGGCCGAGATCGAGCGGGCGCGACGAGAGGCCGAGAAGGCCAAGCAGGCCGAGGCCAAGCGCCGCGCCGAACTGCAGCGCCAGGCCAGCATCAGCCAGGCGCAGCGAGAGGCGGCCGAGGCGGAGATGGAGACCAAGCACTTGGAGGAGGCGTCGAAGCGAGCGGCCGCGCTGGCCGAGACGGCCCCGACGCATATCGTCACCGCCGCTCCGGACGCTCCCAAGGAGCTCCGCTGCGCCGGCCAGCGCCTACACGCGATCAACCGCACCAGCTCGGCCGGCTTCTTGGACGCGCAGGAGCCGCTGCCCAAGGGCTGGGAGGAGCTGCCGGGCGACGGCAAGCCGTTGTACCGGAATCGCATCACTGGCGAGACGACGCCCGCCAGACCCCACAGTCCGGCCTCCAACCGCCGCCAGTCGCGGACGGCGGTCCCTGCCCAGCAGGCGCCGACTCCGCCGGTGCCGGTCAAGAAGCCGCCGGAGCTTTCGATGCCCGCGCAGAAGGCGGGGAACAGTCCCATTTCCAGCGTGCGCGCCAACAGCGACAAGGCTGAGTCGTTCATGCAGTACAACATGAAGGGCTTCCTCATGAAGCAGAGCCGCTTCTTGGGCCGCTGGCGATCCAAGTACTTCGTGCTGGACCACGGTTGCCTGGACTTCTACGACCGCAAGGCGGAGGAGGGCACGAAGAACTTCCGCCGGATGGAGCTCAAGGTCAACACCATCACCAGCTACACCAACGTGCCCAACCGCTTCACCGTGCAGACGGAGAACGAGGAGTGGGTGCTCACCGCCAAGAATGAGAAGGAGATGTCGGAGTGGATCCGCGCAATTGAGTCTCATGTCTACGCCTTGTACCTCGAATACACGGACGACCGTCAAGACGAGTACTGGCACCTGGGGCAGCAGATCCACGAGTTCTACCGCCTGGATCCCACGTCCCAGCCGCTGGCGATCCGCTCGCACCCCAGCTACGACGCGCCGCGCACCGGAGAGGGCATCTTCCCCGGAGAAGTTTTGGAGATGACGCAGATCATCAACATCGACGGGAGGACCTTCTTCCGCCTCGCGGACGACCGCGGCTGGGCGGCGCGGCTTCATCCGCAGAACAGCAAGAACCTCTTTGCGCTCGTCGACGGCACGCTCGAGGAGGAGTACGTGAACATGCGGTACCTGGCGTCGATGACCACGCCTCTGGGCATCCGCTTCGGGCCCGCCATTGAGAGCATCAAGACAGGGGAAGGCATCTTCCCCGGGGAAGAGTACCGCTTTAGCATGTCGTTTAGACCGGTCGAGGAGCCGGACCAGGTTTACTTCCGCCTGGCCGACGGCCGCGGGTGGGTGTTCCAGTTCCACCCGAAGGAAGGCACGAAGCTCTTGGAGAAGGTGTGGTAGGAGAGGAACCTCATCAGGGTAGAAGTGCGATTTTGCGTAGTCGATGGGCACCATGGCTCTTGCTCGCAGCCACCTTGACCTCGTCCAAAGCGCACGTGTCGCGGCGCCTGGCCTCGCCTGACCTCGCCTGGCCTCACCAAAATCGTACCCCAGCTTCTCAACCCTCTCAGACTCTAACAACAAGCTAAAGTACGTGTCGCCATTCGATTCTGTCTGGTCGCCCTGGCCGCCTACTTCCCAGCAGCCTTGCTCGCAGCTTCACCGCCTTCGGAAGCCCTCCACGACATCCAGCGACTGAGCTGATACAACTGCGCAACCTCGTTGGACGCGTGGCACGCCAAAAGGAGATAGTTGCGCGGCTGAAAGGAACGTTGCGAAGCAAAGTCAGATAGGGTGCCAGCATTTGCCAGCATTTGTGAGGGCTTCACAGAAGGAAAAAGGAGAGGATCTTCCGCGGAAGTTGCGTACCTGAACCATCCACGCGAAGCGCATGAAGAGCAGAGAGTAGACACACAGGACACCAGTCATCTTCGGACTAATCATGTCCGCGGGCTTCTTCATGTCGCTCAGGGCGGCGACGACGAACCCCCAATTCGCCACCGGTCCCCAAAAATGAGTGGTCATCGGGCCCGTCGGACTCCGGATGAAGGCGCGGATGGCATTCATCTTCTCGACCTCTTCTGGCGCCTCTGGGCTCTACCTGCGCACTTCGACGAGCTTCAGGTGTGGTTAGATGGGAGAGTGACCGACGATCAGCTGACGATGGAGTGCCGCGGCCACCGAGGCGCCAGATCGTCGCTCGAGCATCTGCAACATCGTATTCGTCCATAACACGTGAAAATAAGGGTCGGACGATTTGTATGCACCCGCAGGTTGAAATGGTTCGGGAGATGCGGGAAATTGGGGAAATGGGGAAGGAGAAGCAACAGCAGAGGGAACAGTCCACGGGCGATTGCAGAGGCTGGAGGCTTCTTTGCACCTCCTTTTTTCCTGTGTGAATGGTTCGGGCCTCTGACGTGGGTAGGGGCGGAGACGCAGAGTCGCCGCTGACGCGACGCCAGACGTTAAAGAAACAAGAATTGGGACTTGAGCACACGCGAGGCAGGCCCACAGCTAGGAGGCCCGCCTTTCTGCCAGCCACAACAACCTTCGAACAGAGCAACATGATCCACGGATATGCCTCGGCGAAGCGTCAAATCCATCTATCTCAACATCAGGCATTGCTCCTTTAGGCGCCAATTCTGTGCTGCTGCTTCCTAACTCACGCTGGCCGACCCACATCGAAACCATAGGACAAACACGCTGGCTTCCCTGCCACGCTCAGGGGCGCGAGCGCGCCCTAGGTGCGCCAGCGCCGAATTCGCAGAGAGGCGATGCCAGTCTTGGGGTAATGGCGGAAAGGGTTGACCGGGTCCGACACCTCCTTGAGGCCCCTGGCAACCTGCTCGATCGGCCACCGCCGTGGCTCCGCTGGCTGGAGGGGCCGCAGTTCGGGCAGCCTCATTCGGGCCGGAGCGCCCGAAAGCGACTCAACCTCGACGAAGTCGCCTCCTAGATCTCTGACGATCGCGCCGGTGCGCGTGGTGCCATTCCGCGTCAAGTACGAGACGTGGATGGTGCCCACACGCTTGGGAGCGGCGGAGACAGGCTGGAGCACGCCGCTGGAGGCCGTCGTCGACGACACGAGATGCAGCACGCTGTCTTGCTTGATGCCAACGTCAATGACGCGCATGGACTGCCGCTCGTGGGCCTCGAAAGAGATGGGCACGGTCGTATCGCCCTCCAAGAAGAGGCGGAACTTGTCGCTGAACAGATCCATCTCCTCCATGATCTGGCGCCGCAGCAGATGCAACGGCGCGAACGCCTTGGTGACCAGCTTGTGCTTCGAGCCCTTCAGCAAGGCTACCCAGATGGTGATGCTGGGCCCCCGGACGGCAAGGAGCTCGAGCTGGAGCTGCACGTCCTGAAATTCTGCTTCCAGTTCGCTACCGTTCCACACCTGGAGACGCCCGCGAGGATTGCGCCTCAGCGTGCGCGCCACGCCAAGCGTGGCCTCGACTTCTCCGGCATTCTGGGCAAGCGCTGCGGAGGACGAACAGCCCATCTTGAAGGCCTAGATACGGCGCCGACGCGCTCCACCACTCACAGCTCGACGATCCAGATCGGCAGAATCTCCAAGAACTCTGGTGACAGACGGAGCTGCGTGGCCGCCGTTTCAGGTTTCGCCGCCGCGAAGCGCGGAGACAACGCGCGGAGCCCACTTTTGGAAGGCTCCCCGCCTTTGTACGGAGGATAAGAGAGGCGCGGTGCCTATTGCGCCAATGACGTGCGGAAAAGGCGCGAAAGGGAGCATGTTTCTCGAGGCCGGTACATGCGGGCGCAGCAGCGGTTCAACTTTCCCGCCAGATTGGAAGATGGGTTCAGCTGCGGATCGCGAAGCGCATCTGAGAAGGCTTCGAAGCGCCTCGGTTGCGGATGACGGATGCGAAGGACTGCGCGGTCCCTCGCAAGAGGCGACGGCCTTGGGAAGAGGACGCCGGCCTGCCGCATCAGCCCCAACTGTTTCCCAGGGCGCATGAGAGCGGCGCAGTGCTTCGTGGCCTCGAGCATCCGAGAGATCTTCGCAACGTGATCGAGGAGCAAGCCCTGGACAAGGAGGTCGAGGTGTCCGTGGTCACTCCCGAGAATGTGCGTGTCTATGGAGCCACCGGTGCTAGACTCCACACATCGCTGCGGGCGCTGTTGGCGCACGCGGAGGCGAAAGGGCCCGAGGAGATGAGATCGAAGACTCTTTACCTCGCCCAGGAGCCCATCTACGATTCAGACTTGGGCGCTGTTGCGGAGCGAGGGGGGCGGCCACTAGCGGGCCTCTCTTCGCTGCTCCAGGCGCCCGCTTGCATGAGCGACGAGCGAAAGATGGGGGAGACCGTGGCGGCGAATCTGTGGCTCAGCTCGGGGCCGTCGTCCGTGGAGACGAATGCGCACTTTGATGCGTGGAACAACGCGCTGTGCGTGCTTTGGGGATCCAAGGAGGTCTGTATCGCGGACCCGGACTTTCTCTACGACCACAGAGACGGCGAGTTGGTAGGGAAGTGCTACGACGAGGAGACGGCACACCACGCGAAGCACGCAAGTCTCTTCGAGATCTTCGAGACCCACGAGGCGCATCGCGAGGCGCCAGCACCCGATGCCTTGCCTGCTGCTGAAGAAGGTCGCATCATGATCTTTCGAGTGGAAGAGCGTGCGGTCCTCTTCATACCGGAGGGTTGGTGGCATCAGGTGCGATCCGCGCCCAACACCTGCGCGGTGAACTTCTGGTCTCGAGGTGTTGGTAGGTTTGGGGAAGCAGAGGAAAGCAGAAGGATTCATGAAAGTGACGCGGGCTCTTTGATCTTTTCCACAGGTGGCGTCCTTTCTCAGAGAGCGCGAAACAACCCGCGCGCTGCAGGGTACCATCTCCGCGTGGCTGCTGGTGCAGCCGTTGCCGCGGAGTGCGAGCGGCGGCTTGAGAACGAGCTCCGAACCGGCCAGGCTGCCAAGGCCGCGGATCCGAACGAGCAGCAGTCCGGTGCCGGCACGATCTCGTCCAAGATTCGGGTTCTGTCACCTGGACGGCTCCGTGCCTTCCTGCTGCGGTGTGCCGACCCCGGCGGAGAGGACTTCTGGGCGTGGCTGGACAGGGCATCGCCGTTGGACGTGGCCATTCTGCTCCATCGGTGGGAGAAGAAAGACGCGAGCCATCATGAGCCCAGCTCAGGATTCTTCGAGGAGTTATTCGCCGGTGTCTGCGCTCGGCGCGTCCGAGAAATGCAAGCCGACGGCGGCGATCTGAGCTCGGTCAAGGCTTTGGTCGCGGCCCTGCAGGACAAGCTGCACGCTGCCGAGGAAACCTTTCGCCGCCAGATCGCGGCAGACGTCTTTCAGAGGGTCCTACAGGTCCCATCGGGGCCGAAGAGCTGATTCCACAAGTCAAGAGCGCAGCGCCACACCCTCGGCAATCTGCCCGAGGCGAGCACCCGTGCCGGGTCGCGAGGTGCCGGGAGGCGAAGGTCCAAATGCATAAGGCATGCGGGCGCAGATTGCCGCGGCTCGGGATTTTCGTGCAGTGACAGTCCGCACTGTTTGCCAACTGGCAGTTCGCGCACCGACGATGGAAAGAAGAAGCACATCGCTCGCCCTTCAGCCACCGCAAATGCATCTTGAGGTCCAGGCCAGAGGCGCCCCTAACAGCCCAACCGGTGGTTCACCTCTCTCATCGCGTGTCGCCCCTCGAGTGCCTGCGCATGGTATCCATGTCTCAAGAGAAGAAGAAATGCGTGCTGGCCTACAGCGGTGGCCTGGACACCAGCGTCATCCTGGTGTGGTTGGTGGAAAAAGGCTTTGAAGTGATCTGCTACTGCGCCAATGTGGGCCAGTTCGAGGAGGACTTCTCCGAGGTACCGACCCCGCGTGGAAGCGGCGCGAGGGCAGGATGGGCGTCCGTGACGACTTGCATGCAACGCAGGTCCGTGCGAAGGCGCTCAAGTGCGGCGCAACCAAGTGCTACATCGAGGATCTTCGTGAGGATTTCGTCACCGGCTACGTCTGGCCCGCCGTGAAGGCCAACGCCATGTACGAGAGCAGGTATATGCTGGGGACGAGCCTGGCGCGGCCGTGCATCGCCAAGAAGCAGGTGCAGATTGCGCAGGTCGAAGGCGCCAAGTACCTGGCCCACGGAGCGACCGGCAAGGGCAACGACCAAGTGCGCTTTGAGATGTGCGCGCAGGCGCTGGACGCCAACCTCGTGACCATCGCGCCCTGGCGTGACGCCGAGTTCCTTGAGAAGTTCAAGGGCCGCCAGGATCTCCTTGCGTACGCCGCCGAGCACGGCATCCCCGTCGACGCCACGCCCAAGGCGCCGTACTCCGTGGACGAGAACCTGTACCACACGTCCTACGAGAGCGGCATGCTGGAGGATCCCATGACGCCCCCGACGCCAGAGATGTTCAAGATGACCCGGGACCCGAAGGACGCACCGGACACCGCGGAGAGCCTTTGCATCGAGTTCCTCGACGGCGTGCCGGTCAAGGTCACGAACAAGAACACCGAGGTGGTCCACACGGAGCCCCTGCCGCTTTTCCTCTACCTCAACGAGATGGCCGGTAAGCACGGCGTCGGTCGCGTCGACATCGTCGAAAACCGCTTCGTCGGCATCAAGTCTCGCGGCGTCTACGAGACGCCTGGCGGCACCATCCTCCGCGAGGCGCACCTGGATCTTGAGGGAATGTGCGTCGACCGCGAAGTGCTGCGCATCCGCGACAAGCTGTCTCAGGAGTTCTCCATCCTCTGCTACAATGGCTTCTGGTTTGCGCCGGAGATGGACCTCGTGATGAACTCCGTCGACTTCTCTCAGCGCAACGTCACGGGAGAAGTTCACCTGGAACTGTACAAGGGGAACGTGACCATTGTTGGCAGGAACAGCCCCCACACGTTGTACAGCGCGGACCTGGCGTCGATGGACATTGACGGCGGCGGAGAAGCTTTCGACTACAATCCAGCAGATGCCCAAGGCTTCATCCGCATCAACTCCGTGCGCCTCAAAGCGTACAACGCGCTGAAGCGCAAGCTCGAGGCGGACAGCGCCCCTAGCAAGAAGCGACCGCACACTGGATAATGGGCGTCCCGCAATGCCGGACCATGCGTCCATCGGACTTCATTGCCAAAGTGGTGCCAATCGGGACACAGCTGTTGCTCTGTAGGGAGGGTGCGTCGGGCCTGCGAGCGTCAAAGCTTTGCGCACCGCGCGCGGCGTGACGGACACCGGGAGCGGCACAATTCCAACAAACAAATGGGGTAATTTTTGGAAACCATTCCTAGAGAATGTCGTAATCGTCGTCGGCGTCGTCTGCCTCACCATTTGCTGCTCCAGCCGTGCCTTTCACCGTGTCCTGGCTCTGGTAGAACTCGAGCACCTGGCTGGAAGTGGTCGCGTCCTCCGCTCGCTTGTCCTCTCGCTGGCGAATGTAGCGCGGGAAGCGGAGTCCGATCCCCCGGTCCCTTGCCACACGATTCAGGGCGCCCTTGTGAACACTTGACAGGCTGAGATCGGCGGCGCGGATCTCCCACACCATCTCTGGTCTGAACCACACGTCCGGGTGAACGCTGTCACCCGCCATCACGTTGGGAGGTTGTCGCTCCGTCTCGTGCTCCTTCGCCGCCTTCTGCAAGGTGTCGAGATCGGCGTCGCTGAAGCCCGTTCCCAGTTTGCAAACGCTCTGAAACTTCTCCGACTCCACGTCATAGCACGCGAGCAGATACGCGCCGTAGAAGCCCGTTCTCTTGCCCTTTCCATAGAAGCCACCGATGCAGACGAGATCCAGGCTGTCCGCCACGCCGCTGCCGTCGAGATAGTCCTTCTTCAATTTCAACCACGTGAACGTCCTCTTCGATGGCGTGTACGCGGAGTCCTCTCCATCGAG
>JAAMXY010000231.1:0-16077 GCA_019677205.1 Pinguiococcus pyrenoidosus | reverse complement strand
TTCTGAGTGGTCTCGTCACTCATCACAAGAAAGAATCACATCCCTTTCTTTCCGACTGTTATCAATTCGTAAGAAATAGAAGCGTTGGTGATGAAATTGGCGAATTTGCGGCAAAGATGGACAGTGTCGTGTTTTTTTCGTTTCCGCGCCGGACGATGCGTTAAGCGGAAATCGAGGAAATTTGGCGCCATTTAAGCGGAAATCGTGCTCCAGAACCCCAAAAATAAGCGGAAATGGCACTTTCTTAAGCGGAAATGGGGCTCCAGATAAGCGGAAATGGCCCCAGGGCAACCTGGGCCGCAAAGCTGGCTTCATGCGGGCGTGGACCCAATTTCAACATCAACTCCCCGCGTACTTGCCCCATAGGTTGCACCACCTAGCCACGCCGTCTCGTGCGCCTCCCGCGTGTCTTTTGCAGTATCATTGCAAGTGTATCCCAGCTCAGTGCCATGAGGCTCTTGTGCGTGGCTTTGCTTGCCGTTTTACCCGCAGGGACCGTTCAGTACTCCCGCCTGCCGCGCGTGTCGCAGCGGAGTCGTTCCCTGCTGCGCCTCGCGGACTTTGATGACGCAAATGCTGCGGCCGCAGCGGCTGCAAGCGCCTCCAAGGTACGTCCAACTATCTCCGAGGAGCATGCGGGGAGCACGCGGGAGGGCAGGGATGCGGTTGCTGAGAAAGGGATCTCGAGGACAGCATGGAAGACCTGCTCCTGCTGCATACCGACAAGGTTCTTACGAGGGAGAGTCCTGGCTCTCGCTACGACCCCCCTGCTTGCAGGTGCCAAGGCGTTCGCTGAACGACCGTCTGGCCGAGAGCATGAAGGCGGAAGAAGCGGCGGAGATCGTGGAAACCGTGGAGAACACTCCTCAGCGCATCGAAAGAGAGGAAGTGGACTTCACCGGCACCAATCCGCTGCAGGCTTTTCTGGGCGCTGGCTTGGCGTCTCTGCTCTCCGTCATTGCTTGGCGCTTCACAACCTTCAGCATTGCCGCGTTCACGAGGTACGGAGGTGCTGCGAAAGCTTGCAATTATGTTTGGCACGTCTTCGCCATGTAGCTGGCATCTCTTGGAAAAGGTTTTGTGTTTTGTGTTGTGTTGTGTGGGTGTGTGGGTGTAATTATGGGTGGGTGCGTTTCTTTCAGGCCCCCCATCCACATCTGAAGACTTCGTGGGGCGATCCACTGACAGCAACTTTGCTTCGTGACGTTCTGCATTCCGGAAAAACATCCTTCAGGGCTACGCCGACGGAGACGGACTTGTACGTCGTCTCGCGGCTCACCGGGGTCATGAGGCAGATGGTTGTCGGGCTCGGATCGCTAGCGACGGGAGTATTCGGGGTGATTGCCCTTGGGCTGGCGCTCATGGGCGGCCGCGTGGCCGCAGGAATTGCGAGGTGAGCGCGCGAATTCAGACCGCGTCAAGGCAACGTGTCAGATATCCCCGGAAGAGGACCGACTGACCGCGCCACATTTCCTCAGTGGTGAGATTGAGGCACAAAGCGCCGTGGATGCTGCATTGGACGAAGGAGGCAACGGCAACAAACCTTCAACCGAGGACCGCGACATTGCCGACGTCGCGGAAGCCATCCGTAGAGCGCAGGAAGGTTTGTAGACAGATGCAGAGCGAAGGTTTTCCAATCACTGAGGATAAGGCAATCACGATGATGAAGCAGAGGAATGAAGTGAGTCTTTTATGTCCCACTGGCATCTCCGAGCCTTGCTTGAATCGAGGCATGGTTCTTCTGGTTCCCAAGTCCACCACTCGACGGAAGGGCTGGACGTGGCGAAAGCACAAAAAAAGAAACAAGAAACGATGGAACTGGTGCTTGGCGCCGCTACGTCTTTCCACGGCATTCTGGGCAGAACCAGGGCTCATTGTCGGGGGGCGGCTCACTCAGTCCGAGGCACTCCAAGTGGAACCACTCGTACGGGCAGTTGTCGTTGTCGCAGCCGACCATCTCTCCATACGCCACGTTCCGGCAGAAGCAGTACCGCGGCTCGCTCGAGGTCACAGCTTCGACCGATATGTTCTGCGCCAAGGCCGCCCCGGAGTTACTCCCACCTCCGCTCTTCTTGCGTCGATGCGCGTTTGCGGCCTTGCTGAAGTCCGGAATCATCCTCTGCAGATCTGCGATGTCGAGATCCACCTCCTTGCAGCAGCTGTCGAGGATGTCGCACAGGCTTTCAGCCGCTCGATTCTTCCTCTCCTGAAGCTCGATGAGCTTCTCGCGCTCACTTCGGATGGCCGCCAGCTCCGCTTCGTCAACGAGATGCACGGAGGATTTACACTCTTCCACCAACTACAGGACACGTGATGTTGTCTTGTGGTCAGTCTGCTGGTTTCGAACGAGGCTTATCACCTGCAGCATCCTTTTCTCTCACAGGTTCGCACCTTCGGGAATCTCTCTTTCGCAGCCTCTATCAGTGCTGCCTGCCGCTTCTCCAACAGGTGCTCGGCGGCCACGAGCTGATCGTCCAGCTGACGAATGTCCCAGAGCCGCTGTCTCACCACTGGAGGCAAGCTATCAAGACTGGTCGCCAGCTGCGGAAAGTACGAGTCGCCCATGGTGCTCTGGGAGCGCGCAACCTGGGGTAGTAGCGCGCTCAACTCAAATGATCACTCCCGTCCTTGCGCGCGAGTCTGCGGATGTTCTCAAGCAAATGCTCTCTTGAAATTCGATGAAATCTGAGAAAATTTGATGGATTATTTTTTAACTTAACCGAAATGCTTCTCCATTACTCGCCTATTACAGATCCCCACATGTGATGCTAGCTTTTGGTCCAATCGCTTCGGGTGTCGCTTGAATGCAGCTTTAGCAGCCAATCCGCGCTCGGCACGCCAGAAGGGGGAAGTCGTCCTGTTGTCGTTAGAGATGCCGTTTTCGATATTCGCTGAACGTTCTCGCAACTATTATTGCTTTCTAAGGCAGCAACAAAGATGACCAAAGCCCTTATCTGGCCATAAGCCGCGCGTCTGCAAGCGGGTGGAGTTGCACTGGCGTGTCTCGTCGTGGCAGCCGCTTCTGCCGCGCAGCCGAGTCGCCTCTCGGCCCCCAAGACGCCTCGACAGGGCTTATAGCTGAGCCACTTGGCGCGGCTCGATTTCCGAGCGAACGGAGCGCGCCAGCGGGAGCGAAGAATTCGTCCGCCGAAAGCCTAATCGAAACCAAAGTTCATCCGGAGCATAAAAATCCCCCGCCTCTTGCCCGGCCGTGTGAAGCGCTCCGGGCGCCGCGAAGCTTTCCTCTGACCAGACACGCCTTTTGCATCTTGACTCGCAATGGTCCTTCGCGCGCGGCTGGCCCTCTGTGGCCTTCTTGCGTTCCTCGCGGCGGTCCAGTTGGACGCGTTTGCGATTGTGAGGCCCGGGTGAGTTCCGCAAGTGTAGCCGACGTCTTTGGTGCCCTGGAGCTGAGCTTCGTGCGTGCAGAAACCACGGTGGAGTGCAGAGGCGTAGGAGCTCTCTGATGATGAACCAGATGGGCGATCGCCGGGAGGACAGTAGCATCGATTGGGACAGCGAATGGAAAAAGGTACGCGCATGTGACGCGTTTCCGCCTTGTCCGCGTCTGCGAAGAGTGGTCATGGTTGTTAATGTATTGCGGGCTTCTGGCTTTTCTCTTCACCCTCCCCCCCCCCTCCGCTAAAGATCTCGACGGACGATGCGGCCGTGGATGAGAAACCCAGTGTTACCACCCCGACTCGGCCGCGCGGGCTGGACGATATGTCCGAGCTTGAGCGACAAACCCTCCGTGCGTCCCGTAGAGTGGCTGGATTGGTACGTGCGCGCAGCTTTGTCAAGATATCATGTTGGCGGCGTAGTCTAACCTCTGCGTCTGTGTCTGTGTCTGTGTCTTTGTCCATGTCGATGCGCGACGATGAACCAGGGACAGCAGGCGGCGAAGAGCGTGGAGAGCTTCTCGAAGAAGTCGACCAAGAAGCTGAAGGTAAGGCATGAAAAACCCTCGACGAGGAGCGAGAACCGAGGAGTGAGGAGCGAGAATCGAGGAGTGAGAAGCCCGAAGCGAGAAGCGAGAAGCCAGAAGCGAGAAGCGAGAAGCGCGAGGCGAGAAGCGCCATTGACGAACGACCACCTCTTTACAGCCAAAGGGAAAGGTGAAGGTGCCAAGCTGGAAGCGGTTGAGCAAGGACTGGCGATTCTGGATCGCCCTTCTCGGTAAGACCCCAAGCTGAGTTGGAGAAGCTGATCCACGGAAGCTGACGGAGCTCTTCTTCTCAGCTGTCGTGTCAGTGGGCTCTTCAGTCATCTCTGCGATCTCCCAATCCGGAGGCGAAGACTTCATTGTTTAGAAGGAGGCGGACAGAGGCGCCATTGGCGGAGATGTGTACATTTTCCACGAAGCTCTTCTTGTTTCTCGCCAGACTTCCATCGTGCAATGGGTTTCTTTTTTGGATCTTTATGCGAGTGTCCTTCAGAGATGCGGATGTTCACGCTCGTCTCACGTTTGCGTTCCTACAATCTCGACAACAAACACCAGCGTGGAGTTGGGAGGAATGGATCCGTCGCTCGTCCCCTTCGCACCGTAGCCCAGCGCGGGCGGGACGGTGATTCTTCGGATGCCGCCCTCGCGCATACCCTCCACGCCGCGGTCCATGCCTTCGATGACCTCCCGGGTGCCGAGCCTGAACTTGAAGGGCCGCCCTCGGTTCATGTTGGAGTCGAACATCCGACCGTCCTCCTTGCCAAGAAAACCCTCGTAGACCAGCCGCACCTGCTTCCCTTTTCTCAGGGGGTTTCCGTTCCCGATGACGCGATCCATGATTCTCAGCTTTCCCGGCAGCGTCCTGTCTTTGGGTTTCACCACCCTCCGGCCCGTCCCCGCAGCGGCCTCGGCCTCCTCACGCCTCTTGGCATCCTCCTTCTCCGCCGCGGCGAAGGCGGCGGCCAATGCCCGGCGTTCCTGCTCCTGCTCCTGACGCCGCGCCTTCTTTGCAGCCCTCTTCGCTTGCCTCGCTTCTTCCTCTGGCGTCAGCTGCTTCTCATCGCGCTCCGCCTCAGCTTTCGCCTCTGTTGCCTTCGCCTCGCGCGCCCTTTTCTTTCCATCCGACCCTGCTCCCTTGGCAACGCCGTTCGCAGCGGCAGCCACCGCCCGGGCACCCCGATCATTTCCGACTGGCTGAGCGACCTGCGCCCCATCACTCTCAGCCTCGTCTACATCTTCCCAGAAACCCGTCACGTCCACTTCTCCGCCGCCCTCAACGGAGAATGCGACGGGGCTGTCCTCCTGCGCAAGAAGCAGCTCCGTGCACCATTGCTGTGCTGCCCCGCTTCCAAGAGTTGGCGCCAAAGTGCACAACGTGAAAGCCCTCGATGCGGGATCTGAGCTGCGAACGCGTATCTGCACCCGTGCGTGGTCTAAGAAGCGGCAAGTAGAAGCAGCCTTCGTAAGATGCAACCAACCAACCAACCAACCGCTTGCACGCAATGCCAAACAGAGAGACAAGAAGAAAAAGAGCCCATTACCGACGCTGTTCATCATGGGGCTCCGCACCGCAATGCTGCTGATGCGCAGTACTCTCTAGATCATGTGAGAGCACGGAATCTATCAGCAAAAGGCTGGCTTTCGGACAGCTTCCAGCAGCAGCAGCAGCAGCAGCAGCAGCAGCAGCAGCAGCAGCAGCGATGCCTCACCTCTGGAGCTACGATCTCCACGGTCTCTGGCTGTCCAGGTGCCACCGTGACCCCAAAGAAGCCCATGGCCGATCACTCGAGGCAATGCCAGACCCGTCAAACCCGGATATTCCGCGCCCGCGAACCTCGGAAGCGCCAGCAGTTCGTAGCGTCCGGCGGCGATGGAGTGGCGATTGATTTTTCTTGGGAAAAGTTAGCGATTCGTCAGCTGATCCGGGACGGACGGAAGCCGAGGTGAATCGATCACCGTTGTTGGCCGCTTTCGGAAATGTTCTCGCGCAGATCCTCGGCACGTGAGAAGCCGAGGATCTTTGCGGGGTTTCCCCCTTGGCCGGCTTCCCGTTGGGATGTACACGGCGTGAAAGTATTTGGATTAGGAATGAACGGACTTCATGTGATGTCTCAAAACCGCGCAATTCGAATGGACGCGGCGCCATTCCTCCGCTGTGGCGCTTCCGCAGCCGCTGAGTGCTTAACTTCCGACCGCTTCTCCCACCGCATCGACCGCCTCTGCTTCCGCGTGGTGTAGCCGCGGTGGACGAGTCCGGAGCGGCCAGCAGTCGCGTTTCGCCTGTCGGATCGACGCCCGCGCTTCTTAAGAACGGGGTCACTTCACGGGAACTGTACGGCGGTGTGTGACTTTCCCTGCCACGAGCTCGAGCATGGCGGACGCGAAAAGCCTCCTCGATGCCATGGAGGCCACCTTGTCGCCGGAGAGGTCCATTCGGAAAGCGGGAGAAGACTTTCTGCTCGCGGCGCAGCAACAACCGACGCACATCTTGCAAGTCGCGGCGCTCCTGCTCTCCAACCTGCCGCCGCCGGTGGCGCTGGCCGCCGCGGTGTACTTCAAGAATGTGGTGAAGAAGCACTGGGAGCCAGAGGAGCGTCTGCGATCCATCCTGCAGGAGAGCGACAAGGAGAAAGTCAAGGAGAACCTGGTGAACCTCATCGTCGCCTCCACCTACGAGGTCCAGCGGCCGCTCACCGAGGCGCTCAGCATCATCGCCAAGCTGGACTTCCCGCTCAAGTGGGAGGGGCTGCTCCCGGGCCTGGTCCAGAAGCTTCGCACGGCCTCCAGCAGAAACGACTTCCGCCTCATCTACGGCTGCCTGCTCATAGCCAATGAAGTGTTCAAGCGCTTTCGCTACGCGTTCAAGACCGAGGAGCTCATGCTGCAGCTCGAGTACTGTCTGGACCACTTCCAGGAAGCGCTCCTGGCCATCTTCCACCAGTGCTGCCACGCGGTCGAGTCGGCCCAGAACGAGCGCAGCGAGGTGCTCGTCCAGCTTCTCGAGACCATCCGCCTCTGCGCCCGGATCTTCTACAGCCTGAGCTACCAGGACATTCCGGCGTTCTTCGAGACGCACCTGGCGGAGTGGGCGCAGCCTTTCGAGCAGTTCCTCGCGATGGAGCTGCCGGTCGTCAAGCAGGCGAACGCGAACAGCAGCAAGCCGGATGCCCTGGAGCGGCTCCAGGCGGCGATCATCGAGAACGTGATGCACTACGCGGATATGTACGATGCGGAGTTCAAGGACTTCCTGCCGGGCTTCGCAAAGCGCATCTGGGCCCTCCTGACGACGCTCAGCGGGGAGCCGCGGAGCGACCAGCTGGCCACGAAGGGCATCAACTTCCTGACGAAAATCATCTCCAAGCAGCTTCACCAAGCGCTGTTTCAAGACGAGGCGACCCTTCGGTCCATCGTGTCGCACGTCGTCCTGCCCAACATCCTGCTCCGCGAGCTGGAGGAGGAGCTGTTCGAGATGTCGCCGACGGAGTTCATCCAGCGGGACATGGAGGGAAGCGACGCGGACACCCGGCGCAGATGTGCGAGAGATCTTGTGAGGGGCATGTGTGTGTTGTACGGGCGCCAGACGACGCAGATAGTGGGGGAGCACATCCAGACGCTCCTGAAGGAGTACCAGGACAGCTCAGAAGCGAATTGGCGGTCCAAGGACACGGCCCTGCACCTGATCCTCGCCGTCACGGTCAAGGCCGAGTCGAAGAAGGGTGTCCGCGCGGTGAACGAGGCGATCAATGTGATGGAGATGCTCACCTCGCATGTCATCCCCGAGCTGCAGGATCCGAATCCGGGAGCGAGGCCGCTGGTCAAGGCCACGGCCATCAAGTTCGCGAACACGTTTCGAGGCCAGATGGGCGTCTCCGAGCTCCTGTCGCTGCTGCCGCTCTACATCCGGCACATGAGCCCGAACATCCCCGCCGTGGTCCAGACCTACGCGTGCATCTCCGTCGAGAAGATGCTGACCCTGAGAGATCCGATGGCCTCGGGTGCGGGGAAGGTGCCGCCGCTGGTCATCCAGCGCGCGCAGCTGGGGCCGTACATGGAGAGCCTGACAAACGGGATCTTCGCTGTGCTGGCCAACGAGGAGTTTGCTGAGAACGACTACGTCATGAAGGCGCTGATGCGGGTCCTGGCGGTGGCCAAGGAGGAGATCAAGCCGGTCTACCAGGTGCTCACGGAGACGCTCTGCCAAACGCTGGGGCGCGTCTGGCAGAATCCTTCGAACCCGCACTTTGGGCACTACTTGTTTGAGTGCATCGCGATCGTCGTTTCCACGATCACGAAGACGGTTCCTGGCTCCGGGGCTTCCTTCGAGCGGCTGCTGTTCCCGCCGTTTCAGGCGATTCTGCAGCAAGACGTGGAGCAGCTCACCCCCTACGTGTTTCAGATCATGGCGCAGCTGCTCGAAGCCTCGGAGGCCGTGAGCAAGGCGTTCTGGGAGCTCCTGCCGATCCTACTGACGCCCGCTACGTGGTCCCGAAAGTCGAACACCCCTGCATTAGTGAGATTTCTTGTTGCGTATCTGAAGAAGGCCGGGGGGGTCATTGCGGAGCAGGGGAAGCTAGAAGCCGTGCTGGCCATTGCGCAGAAGCTCGTCTCCAGCCGGGCCAACGAGTCCAGCGCCTTCCAGCTCCTCGAGATGCTCGTCCTCCATGTTTCTGAGCAGCACGTCCAGAAGTACCTGCGCCCCCTGCTGGAGGTGCTGCTGCGCCGGCTGGAGCAAAACAGCAGTCTCAAGTACATCCGATTGCTTAGCTATTTCTGGTGCGTCGTGATCAATAAGTACGGGGCGGCGGTGTGGTGGTCCACTTTGGAGTCGATTCAGAATGGCCTCCCCGTCATGCTCCTCCAGTCAGTGTTCCTGTCCAACGCGAGCCGGCACAAGAGCTGGGCGCCGGAAGAGCTCAAGTGCTTCTGCGCTGGCATCGTGAACATCCTGGTGCAGACGAATCTCTTCATGCTCAATCAAGCTCTCTGGGGTCAAGGCATGGAGTCGATGTTGCTGATCTTGCAGCGCGACAGCGGAATAGAGGGCGACGACGAGGGCGATGGGACGGGATCACTAGGGCCCACTGACGTGCCGGAGATGACGTACGATGCAACCTACAGCCGGCTGGTCTTTGCGGATGCGGAGAAGAGAGACCCCTTTCCCAACATCCCCCCTCCGACCATCTATCTGCCGAGATGTTTGGCAGAGTTCTGCGCACAAAGCCCGGACCTCGTGCTGCAGCAGCTGCAGGTCCTCAGCCCGGAACTCCAAGCCGGACTGCAACAGCTTTGCCAGAGCGCTGGTGTCACCCTTAGCAAC
Organism: Pinguiococcus pyrenoidosus; assembly: GCA_019677205.1. NCBI lineage: Eukaryota > Pinguiophyceae > Pinguiochrysidales > Pinguiochrysidaceae > Pinguiococcus > Pinguiococcus pyrenoidosus. The sequence continues at coordinate 6,817 of JAAMXY010000231.1, read as the reverse complement.
CGCAGCGTCGTTCCCGGCCAGTAGGATCCCCATGGAGCATGGTCGCCTGGGTTGCGCCCGTGCTGGAACGGTGTGGTGAATTAGGAAGCAGGGGACGCGTGCTGGAGGAGCCCAGCTGGAGCTTTCGAGCGCAAGGCCGGTGGACGATGCCTCCGGGAAGGCAAACATGGTGATGCGGCGTCACCAGATCGCCGTCAATCCTTGGCAAAATGGCTGACGTGGATAACATAATACTAGACATGGCTCGCTGTTGACCAGATTGAGGACTGAAACTTCACATTTTTGAATGGATATCTTTGTACAGGACTTGTACTAGTACCTAGGGATGAAAAAGCTGCACTCTCCGCTCCTCGCGTTGCGCTGCTCGCCGCCGTTCTCCACCGCTTTCAACAAAGCATCGTCTGCTCGGTGGACTCCACCGTTCACAATGCTGCCCTCGAAGGCAAGCTGGACTCTAAATCCTGGCTTCTTCTCCAAAGAGGCAGTCGCCTCGCACCGTGAGCCGCTGCGACATTCTCGGGTGGTGAGAAGCTATTGGGAGAGGTCCCCCGATTGCCACCCGACCAGTAAGGACGTCTTGGCGAGCTCATCCTCCGCTGTCTTGTCCGGCGCCGAGAGGGGGCGCGGCACCGATGAGCTCACCGACGAGCCGATGTGCGGAAGCGACTCCGGGGCCCTCGCCCCGGCAGATAGCTTCATGGCGTGGTCATCGGAGTCTTTCCTCGCAATGAGAGCGACGTGATCCCCATCTTCGACATCTCGCCGCTTCTGCCGAGCTTGCTGGTACCTACGTACGTGCGGGTGTCCAAGCAGGCCCGCACCGGTCCAAAATGAGACACGATTTGGGGGGTGGGCAGAGAGGGATGGGCGTGGGGTCTAGACCGAAAGGGAGGCCGACGCCGTCCAACTATCGGGGAAATGGCGGACCCACCTCTTGAAGAGGTCTTGTTTCCACGCTTCCCGGACCGTACGATTGAATCCGTAGGTCAGAGCGTTCAGAAGCCCTTGCGCGGATTTCGTCAACACCTGAGGGGTTGCAACAACACAAGCGACGGTCATGGGTATGGTGGGGACAGACAAGCGCCCGATGTCTTTGCTGGCGCACCGCTATCATCGTCAGCCAGAAAACCGGCGTGCTGGGATACAGCGCGTCGTGTATCCGATTCACGGTCGCCGGAAGCCACGCAATGACGAGCACGAGAGGGTAGAAGCGGAGCCGATGGATCAGCTTGACCAGCTTGAGGGTGGTCTCCCTGGACTCGGACACCTTCCCGAACGTGTTGACGTATCTCGTCACGTAGACGTAGATGCCCACATTCAGGAAGATGCAGATCCAGATCGGCACGTAGAAAAGCGCAAAGCGCCAGAACGTCCCCACGTAGAACCTCGAGAACGGATCTTGCTGCCCTCCACGACAAGATCGGATGGTTTCGTCAACGTTCTGGAGCTTCAAGCGCTTCTCCCAAGCTTGCCGTCGTCGCACCTGATCCCCAGGAGTAGCCTGGATCCAGCACCAGGCCCCGGTGGAGCCGTACGAACCGGTGACCAGCGGCAGAAGGGCCGCCAGGAAGGGAACGCCCCAGCACAGGAGGTTCAGCCGCAGCATCGTGGGCGTTGTGTGGCTCACCGCGGTGTCGTACACCGTGAGCGCGATGCCACTGGTCCAGAACACCGAGGCCAGCTGGAAAAACTGCTGAAGGAACGCCTGTACGGTGCAGCTCAGCGTGGAGTTCTCGGGACTTCCGAAGAAATACGACACCACACTGCCCATATCCGCCAGCGCCAGCATCATGATCACTCGGAAGCTGAAGGTGCGCAGCTGCGCTCGCATGGGAGAGGCACCAGGTGAGGAATCCACTGCGCAGAATCAGTGCAAAAGCGAAGAGTTCTGTTCATCTTGCCTGCGTAAAGCGCCAGAAGCTGCGCAGAATGGCCGCGCAGCCCAGGAAAGACGCGCCGCCCACCACCAGCGCCGCAGTGGTGAGCGCGTCCTCTTCCCGACCATCAAACACCTGGTGCTCCATCTCCACGGCGCGCGGCGTCGCCTCGGCGCCGCCGGAACGCCGCTGTCAGCTTATGCACCCGTGGTACAGCGTCCACAAGAGGCGTCGTCTCTGTCGCGCTCGTCCGCGTCCGTCCCGCCGGAGCGCTGTGAGCCACCCGTTTGCGCCGCAGTCTCTCACCAGTCACATGTCCGCCGCCGAAGAAGCCGCGCGCCGCGCGAACGCGCTTCTGGAGAAGCTGCGCGCCAAAGGCGCGGCACCCGCGGTAGCTGCGGCGCCTGCGGCGCCTCCGGCGCCTCCGGCGCCAGATGCCGCGTCTGCGCGCAAGGTGGCGGCGCAAGCGGTGTCCAAGTTGGCGGAGAAGTACAAGGCGGAGATGGCGCCGAAGAAGACGGAGCCGTTTGGAGGCTTCAAGCCCATCAAGCGGGTGGACATCAACGACAACCCGTTCCGAGAGGCCTTAAGTGACCCGGAGCTGCTGGAGCAGATCTCCAAGGCCACGAAGTGCCAGCTGCTCGTCAAGGGCAAACACGTGCAACGCGAGAAGTTGGACGCCGCCACGGTGCTGCGCAGCGCCGGCGAGGATGACAGCACCGGAGGCGCCGATTCGGCCTCACGACCCACAGTCCAGTCGGGGGGACTTCTGGATGTCGAAGGTGAGAGCCGTATGGAAGATGTGCCGCGCATCCCAAGAAGCCATGCATCTCACATGTGTGGCGCGATCTGGACGTCGTCTAGGGTTGCATATCGAGGTGACGGGCCCCACGGTGAAGGCGGTGACTCGGGCGTGCTCCATGTTGGCCGGGCACCAGGAGTCGCTGAAGGACCCGGATCCCAGGTGCGTCGATACGGCTTAGTTGCGTCTGTACGACTTCTTGGTGCCCGTACGTTGCACTGACCAATGCCCTTCCCCCTACACCCCCCGCCTTTCAATGCTTTTGCTGCAGGGGCCGCGTGCGCTTTGGATTCAAGCTGAAGGCGCTGCCTCCGGCGAAGAAGCAGAAGGCGGGAGAGGAAGGATGGGCAAAGCCGCTGTCGGAGAGTGACCAGGCTGCGCCGGAAGCCACAGGAGCTCCACCTCCTCTGCCTACAAACACCGTGCTGGCGGAACCCAGGAGGGTAGACAACCTGCAGTCAGGGAGAGACGGAAATGGGCCCTCGCTAGCTCTGCAGGCGGCCGCGGCCGCGGCCGCGACTGCGTCTGCCACTGCGGCATCGGCGACCGCGGCGGCGACGGCGGCGGCATCGGCAACCGCGACGGCGACCGCGACCACGACCGCGACCGCGACGGCGCCTTCGCAGCCAGAGGAGAAAGCCCAGTCGGCGACCGCGGCGGCAGCCAGCACAAGTTCGGCACCGGTGGACAAGACGCCGAGGGAGCCAAAGCAGTCTCCCTACCGATCCCGAGTCTTCATAGACATGGCGCTGACCCCGGAAGTGAAGGTGAGGTTGTCAAAGGCCGGCTTGGAATGACCAGAACACTAACGACCCTTGCCTTCGGGGGGAATCTCCAACGCAGGCTCGGCTGGCCGGACCAAGTGACGCGTTTCTCATCAGCATAGAGTCGGACGCGAATGCGAGCGTCACCTTGTGTGGACTGGGATCCGGGACGCAGTTCGGGGCTGCGGAGGCGCCGCATCTGTATGTCACGGCGACCACGAAACAGGGCATGCTCGCGGCAAAAGACCTCGCAGAGAAGCTGGTAGCGAAGGTACAACTCGGCCCTCCGCACCACCGGTTGAAAGAGACTCCCATGGTCCAACCACTCATCTCCCCTTTCGCCATCGTCAGGTCAAGCGTGGCGGTACTGGAGCGCCCTTCGCCCCATCAAAGCCGGTAAATAGAGACGGGCAGGCGGGATCGCAGGGACGGCCCTATTACCAATCCCAATATGCCCCTCCGTACGCTTCACAAGGGTACAACATGCCTCGTTATGGATATCCACCGAGAAACTATGGGTACCCGCCGCCAGTGCCCATGCCGTACGGGCAGGCATACAACGCGCCCGCTGGAGCGCATGCGGCAGCTCCGAACGGCGCAGCGGCCGGCGCTGGCGCTGGCGCTGGCGCTGGTGGTGGTGCGCCGGGTCCCCGAGGAGCAGTACCAGGTGCGCATCCCGGAGCATATGGCCAAGGATACGGAAGTCATCCCGGGTATCCGCCATACGGTGGATACCACCCCCAGAGATAATGTTGCTAGGTTGATAATTCGATTATTTTTTTCTAAGTACTGGACGACGTCGAAGCGCGAGTCGCAGCCTGACTGTGCACCTCCAGAGAACCATCCTACCGTCCCCATGAAGTCACGGACTCTTCAAAGCCTTCTCACACTCAAGCACAACCAGCGAACAGGACTGCAATCAGAAGAACGACATCAAATCCTCTTCAGGCGCCATTGAGCTCTTCGTGGGCTGCCGGCTCTCGTCCTTGGCCGCACTCAGCACGGTTGCCAGATCTGGAAGAGGGCTCCCGGGATCCAATACATAGTCCACCAGCATGAAGCTGAGGTCTGGCATCCGGTCTAAATACTTCGCGGCCTCATCCGGCGCACTGTTGCCTGCCTCCTCCCCTGGATTTTTGCTACTGAAGCTGTTCCCTCTAAACAAGAAGTCGCTCAAGGATGCGCCTCCCACAGACGACGACAGGGAGATGCTGCTTTGAAAAGAGGGCATTGCGAGGTTGCTGCCCTTGCTTGCACCCACATCTCCATCAGCGACGGACAGCCTTGCAGCTTGTGCCCTTTCGTCCATGGCCGCCGACAGCGAGATCGTGGGGCTGGCCACCGGTGGGGCCACAGCGGCGCTGCCTGAGAGGAAATCCAGGTCCAGTACGGAGGCACCTAGAGTATCCGCGACCACGGTGGGTGACTTCTTTCCATTTGGTTTCGTTTCCGTCCTTTTCGACCCCGCGACATCTCCCGTCAGGCTGGTCAGATCGTCGAAACCGCTTCCCGTCACATCAATTTCATCGCCACCGGACTCTGGTCGTAGCGCTGTTCTCGCGACCTTCCCACTTTTATCATCCTCAGCCACTGCTTCCTGTAGCTCCGCCCTGTATGATTTGTTTTTTATGAATATGGATTAGTCCGGCGTGAAGAGGAGGCCACGAGCTAGGAGGCAAAAGGAGCACAACAGAAGGTCGACACGACAGATCGCAAGCGTCCTCCAACCCACCTTAAGACCTCCTTCGCCGCATCGATCGCTTGCATCACGAAGCCCATTTCTATGTCATCCAGCTTTCTTGATGTATCAAGGCTTTTGCGATTCCGCACCGAGCGCGTGTGCTCCTCGCTGCTGCTGAGAACCAAGCGGCTTTGTCCGGCATTCAACTGATCTCGGATGGGTCGGAAGGCAAGGTTGACTGTCACATATGCGTCTTCGTAAGCCTTCTTTGCATCCTGCTCCGCGCCTGGCGCAGCTTTCACTGAGCTGATGTACTTCTCGAAGATTGCGCTCGCATCAACAGCTACACTGGCGGTGTCTTGGCGCACAACCGATTCCTTCGGCACGGCAACGTCCTGGACAACCTCGGGTTTCTGCGGTGGCACATCCGCTTGCACTGGCTCCGGCGGAGAATCCATCTCAGGTGCATCCTCGAAGTCGCCGAAGTCGTCGTCCTCGTTGCCGCCGCCTTCGTCCTCCTGCGGCTGCTGTGGCTTCTCTGCCATGCTGGATATGGCAGCAACCTCAGGCGGGCTCTTCGGATCGTCCGTATCGGCCGTTGCTGGTTGGGCAGGTTGCTGATAGCTTTCCGCTCCGGCGTCTGCAAAATCACCAAAGTCGTCGTCTTCGTCAGCGTTGGCGTCCTCTTCCTGCGCTTCCGTTGGTTTTGCGCTTTCGCTGGAGGTGGCTGCGACAGATGCCGAGACTGCTGCAACGGACGGCTCAGTTGCCTCCTCTGTGGTTTCCTGAAGGCCGTGCTCATTGGTGTCGTCCTGAGCGCCCGCAAAATCACCAAAGTCATCGTCATCCGCATGTTCATGCCCTTCATCCAACGCGTCCTTCACGTTCGAAGAAGCGCCTTCAGCCCCCTCAGCGTCACCGGCGGTGGGAACCGTGGGTGCGTCCACTGAGAGAGCTTCTACTTTCGCATCTGCAAAGTCGCCGAAGTCGTCATCGCCATCATCATCGTCGTCGTTGTCGTCGTCGTCGTTGTGATCCTCGAGGGCCGGCGGATCTGCAGATGCTGTCGGATTCTGTGCCGTTGCCTGCGCCGACGCCGTTTCCTGCGCAGGTGCGGCATCTGCGAAGTCGCCGAAATCGTCATCGTCGGCATCATCTCCCCCCGCTTCATCTTCTGCTGGTCTTTCTGATGCTTCAGATACTTGGCCCTCCCCATTGCCCTTCTTGCTCTCCTGGGTGACGGTCGCCCCTTGCACGCCTCCTTGAAAGCTTTCTTGAACGCCTTCTTGAACGCCTTCTTGGACGTTTTCTTGAACACCTTCAAACCCCCCAAACACGTCCGTCCCAGGTGAGTCCGTGGCGTTCCCACTGACGTCGTCCACGACCACATTCCGAGGCTCTCCGCTCCCATCCTCCTGCACCACCGTTCCCTCGTGCGTGGCTTCTTCTGCAGCTGTGACAACATCGTTCTTCGGCCCGTCCGCCGCTCCCGACGCTCCCGCGCCACTTTCCGTTGTCGGATCCGCTTCCTCGCTGTCCACGCCTGGACGATCCCCATTGCTTTCCGTTACTGCTCCGCCTGTTGGAGGCAAGGAAGGCTCGTCCGCGGCGTTCTCGTTCCCGGCATTCTCGTCCCCGACAGCTTCGTCCCCGTCAGCCACACTCTGGGCCTTTGTGATATCCGACGTGCCTT